>JASAMY010002115.1:0-38108 GCA_030248085.1 Paralinhomoeus sp. GSCO2_6 | reverse complement strand
CTGCAACAAGATGAGCTGTACAGTAGATGGATTGAGCTGAAACTTGGTGTGCAGGTGGCACCTGGGTTGGGGAGAGTGGGGAAGTTGTCAAATTTGAATTTGCGCGCAGAAACTGCACCCAAATAACTCTGCAACAAGATGAGCTGTACAGTAGATGGATTGAGCTAAAACTTGGTGTGCAGGTGGCACCTGGGTTGGGAGAGTGGGGCAGTTGTGAAATTTGAATTTGCGTGCAGAAACTGCACCCAAATGACTCTTCAACAAGATGAGCTGTACCGTAGATGGATTGAGCTGAAACTTGGTGTGCAGGTGCCACAAGGGGTGGGCATGGTGGGCAGGTGGTCAAATTTGAATTTGCTTACAAAAACTGCACCCAAATAACTCATTGCAACAGAATGAGCTGTGTGGTGTATGGATTGAGCTGAAACCTGGTGTGCAGGTGCCACTAGGGGTGGGCATGGTGGGCAAGTGGTCAAATTTGAATTTGCACACAGAAACTGCACCCAAATAACTCATTGCAACAGAATGAGCTGTGTGGTGGATGGATTGAGCTGAAACTTGGTGTGCGGGTGCCACTTGGTGTAGGCATGGTGGGCAAGTGGTCAAATTTGAAATTGTTTACAGAAACTGCACCCAAATAACTCATTGCAACACAATGAGCTGTGTGGTGTATGGATTGAGCTGAAACTTGGTGTGCAGGTGGCACTAGGGGTGGGCATGGTGGGCAGGTGGTCAAATTTGAATTTGCTTACAAAAACTGCACCCAAATAACTCATTGCAACAGAATGAGCTGTGTGGTGTATGGATTGAGCTGAAACCTGGTGTGCAGGTGCCACTAGGGGTGGGCATGGTGGGCAAGTGGTCAAATTTGAATTTGCTCACAAAAACTGCACTCAAATAACTCATTGCAACAGAATGAGCTGTGTGGTGGATGGATTGAGCTGAAACTTGGTGTGCAAGTGCCACTTGGTGTAGGCATGGTGGGCAAGTGGTCAAATTTGAAATTGTTTACAGAAACTGCACACAAATAACTCATTGCAACACAATGAGCTGTGTGGTGTATGGATTGAGCTGAAACTTGGTGTGCAGGTGCCACTACAGGTGGGCATGGTGGGCAAGTGGTCAAATTTAAATTTGCTCACAGAAACTGCACCCAAATAACTCATAGCAAAAAAATGAGCTGTGTGGTGTATGGATTGAGCTGAAACTTGGTGTGCAGGTGGCACTAGGGGTGGGCATGGTGGGCAGGTGGTCAAATTTGAATTTGCTTACAAAAACTGCACCCAAATAACTCATTGCAACAGAATGAGCTGTGTGGTGTATGGATTGAGCTGAAACCTGGTGTGCAGGTGCCACTAGGGGTGGGCATGGTGGGCAAGTGGTCAAATTTGAATTTGCTCACAAAAACTGCACTCAAATAACTCATTGCAACAGAATGAGCTGTGTGGTGGATGGATTGAGCTGAAACTTGGTGTGCGGGTGCCACATGGGTTGGGGAGAGTGGGGAAGTTGTCAACAGAATGAGCTGTGTGGTGGATGGATTGAGCTGAAACTTGGTGTGCAAGTGCCACTTGGTGTAGGCATGGTGGGCAAGTGGTCAAATTTGAAATTGTTTACAGAAACTGCACACAATGGGTGCCACATGGGTTGGGGAGAGTGGGGAAGTTGTCAAATTTGAATTTGCTCACAAAAACTGCACTCAAATAACTCATTGCAACAGAATGAGCTGTGTGGTGGATGGATTGAGCTGAAACTTGGTGTGCAGGTGCCACTTGGTGTAGGCATGGTGGGCAAGTGGTCAAATTTGAAATTGTTTACAGAAACTGCACCCAAATAACTCATTGCAACACAATGAGCTGTGTGGTGTATGGATTGAGCTGAAACTTGGTGTGCAGGTGCCACTAGGGGTGGGCATGGTGGGCAGGTGGTCAAATTTGAATTTGCTTACAAAAACTGCACGCAAATAACTCATTGCAACAGAATGAGCTGTGTGGTGTATGGATTGAGCTGAAACCTGGTGTGCAGGTGCCACTAGGGGTGGGCATGGTGGGCAAGTGGTCAAATTTGAATTTGCTCACAAAAACTGCACTCAAATAACTCATTGCAACAGAATGAGCTGTGTGGTGGATGGATTGAGCTGAAACTTGGTGTGCAAGTGCCACTTGGTGTAGGCATGGTGGGCAAGTGGTCAAATTTGAAATTGTTTACAGAAACTGCACACAAATAACTCATTGCAACACAATGAGCTGTGTGGTGTATGGATTGAGCTGAAACTTGGTGTGCAGGTGCCACTACAGGTGGGCATGGTGGGCAAGTGGTCAAATTTAAATTTGCTCACAGAAACTGCACCCAAATAACTCATAGCAAAAAAATGAGCTGTGTGGTGTATGGATTGAGCTGAAACTTGGTGTGCAGGTGGCACATGGGTTGGGGAGAGTGGGGAAGTTGTCAAATCTGAATTTGCACACAAAAATTGCACCCAAATAACTCATTGGAACAGAATGAGCTGTGTGGTGGATGGATTGAGCTGAAACTTGGTGTGCAGGTGGCACATGGGTTGGGGAGAGTGGGGAAGTTGTCAAATCTGAATTTGCACACAAAAATTGCACCCAAATAACTCGTTGGAACAGAATGAACTGTGTGGTGGATGGATTGAGCTGAAACTTGGTGTGCAGGTGGCACATGGGTTGGGTAGAGTGGGGAAGTTGTCAAATCTGAATTTGCACACAAAAATTGCACCCAAATAACTCATTGCAACAGAATGAGCTGTGTGATGAATGGATTGAGCTGAAACTTGGTGTGCAGGTGCCACTAGGGGTGGGCATGGTCTGCAAGTGGTCAAATTTGAATTTGTGCACAGAAACTGCACCCAAATAGCTCATTGCAGCAGGATGAGCTGTATAGTGGATAGATTGAGCTGAAACTTGGTGTGCAGGTGGCACATGGGTTGCGGGGGAGTGGAGAAGTTGTCAAATTTGAATTTGTACACCAAAACTGCACCCAAATAACTCATTGCAACAGAATGAGCTGTATAGCACATGGATTGAGCTGAAACTTGGTGTGCAGGTGCCACTTGGGTTGAGAAGAGTGGGGAAGTTGTCAAATTTAAATTTGTGCACAGAAACTGCACCCAAATAGCTCATTGCAACAGAATGAGCTGTGTGGTGGATGGATTGAGCTGAAACTTGGTGTGCAGGAGCCACTTGAGGTGGGGATGGTGGGAAACTTGCTGTGCAGCTGCCACCAGGGGTAGGGATAGTGGGGAGCTGCACCCAAATAACTGATTGCAACCGAATGAGTTGTGGCAGATGAATTGAACTAAAACAAGGATGGATTGAGCTGAAATTTGGTGTGCAGGTGCCACTATGGATGGGGATGATGGGAAAGTGGTCAAATTTTAATTTGATCACAAAAACTGCACCCAAATCAGGGTGTACGCGTCAGCGTACAACCCTAATATGTGACGACTTCTGAATGCGGGTTTTTGAATTTTCGATCGCCTATAACTTTTGATTTCCTGAACGGATTTCGGCGCGTTATGGCTCAAATAAACCGCCTTCTTCTGGGGCATCGAACGCGCCATAACGCGTTTCCTTGTTTTACTGAATGGGGTCAGTAGTTCCAAAAATGTTTCGCAAACGCGTCTTTTTTTTTTTTCATGTTCTCTGCCACTTTTTTGGAGCGCCGCTCGCGAACGCCAAGAGCGATTGGCCTGAAACTTGGCGTGTAAGCGCGACCCATGATGGCATTTTCAACATGCAAAGCATTTGCCTCTAGGTCCTACCAGTGTTGAGTTATGGCCGATTTTCCCCGTTTTTTTGGACATAGTCGTTTTTTTGGCCAAAATTTTGTGCGCTATAGGCGCCTCAACCGCTCATCGCAGAGATTTGCTATAATGGTGAAAGTTGATCGCCTAGACATGTAGCATTGTACTTTCAACAAATTGGGCGCGACCAGTGTCTATATCGACAATGGCGATTTTTTTTATAGTTCCGACAAGAGTAAAACTCCAAAAAATGCCATGTAAACCCCCAATTTTTTTTTATTTTCGTGAACAATACGTCAAGGCGAGTCATCGGTGGTCAATGTTTTTAAAGTTTCATCACTGGATAATGAGATATGAGCTCCTGAACCTTCGAAAAATGATTTTATTTTTAATTTTTTTTTTTATAATTTTTTTGTTAAATTAATCGGCATGAAACTTTGCAAACATATGCTGTATACAATCAGAAATTAATCCCCCAAATGGATTCTTCCTAAATGCCCACAATCTTGAGATCCGGAACACTTAGTAATGTTGCGTCTTGGACAACAAATCGAGAGGTCGCGGGTTCGACTCCCGCTGGCGTCTCTGCCATCTCTTAAAAACCAATCAATATTGCGTTACCCCAGTGTCCCTTCCTGCCCCACCCATGTTGTTCCCATGAACCACCCTGCATTTTTTTCAGTTTTTTCGTTTTTCTTTTCAGATGTTAAAATGTTTTTTGGCTGACTTCAAGTGCTTTTGGGATGTGCACTCTCATGTGCAACCTCACAAGGCACACATTCACGCACGCACGCACGCACGCACACACACACACGCACGCACGCACGCACGCACGCACGCACGCACGCACTGACGCACGCACGCACATCCACCCGCACTCTTGCATGCGCGCACGCACACACCGACGCACGCAAGCACGCCCGCACTCTCGCATGCACGCACTCGCGCACGCACGCACGCACGCACGCACGCACGCACGCACGCACGCACGCACGCACGCACACACGCACGCACGCACGCCTGCACTCTCGCACGAACGCACACACGCACGCACGCACGCACGCACGCACGCACGCACGCAAGCACGCACTGACGCACTCTCGCACGCACGAACGCACGCACGCACGCGCGCACGCACGCACGCACGCACGCACGCACGCACGCACGCACGCACGCACGCACGCACGCACGCACGCACGCACGCACGCACGCACTTTCGTACGCATGCACGCACGCGCGCACGCACGCACGCACGCATGCACGCACGCACGCACGCCGTAGTTGACCACCATCTTGGCCGCGCAGAGGGTCGCATAGGACGCGTCCTCAACGAGCATGCTGGTTGTGGTGGCGTCCTCGTGGTCGGGCTTGGGGTAACGAGCGCGTCATGCGCCACTCGCTGGTGTTCAGCCCCTGATTCTGTAACTCGAGGAGTTGCAGCACGTCCTTGGTGTTCGAGACGTTGCCCAGGAAGGAAGGTGTTTGTAAAGAAATTCTACAGTTTTGAACTTGTACAGGGTGGCCCATTTATCTATCCGGGGTTTTGATCGGTGATAACTTTGCGTTTACTGAACAAAACGAAACAAAACTTGTACCAGATACAGGTACAGGTTCAAAGTTTTTGCGCTCTAAATTTCAAGATGATCGCATGATGGCATCGCTGGTTATGCACTTCAACGTGACCTCCGTTTTTGATCACGTAACATTCTCGTTGGTCAGGTGTGACTCGCATTCGTGCAGCATCTTCTGGCGAATTTCGGCAATAATTCTGTCAAATACGACTACAGGGCGCTGCTTCGACTTGGCAATGCTTACAAACGTCCTTCAAACGCGCCAAGGCCAACGCGCCAGATGCAATCTCATTTTCTGGACTGTACTGTAAATCTTAAACAAAAAAAGCTCATCAGATAAAATCGCGCCATTCTGGCAGATCGCATCAGATTTTCTTGAAAATCGGCGCACAAAAATTTTGAGCCTGTGCCTGTATCTGATACGAATTTTGTTTCGTTTTGTGCTGTAAACGCAAAGTTATCAGCGATCAAAACCCCGGATAGATAAATGGGCCACCCTGTACACTGTACACATTTAATACGACGTTTCGGCTACAACACCCCCTCCCCCCACAGAATGGTCTCTGGCGTCCCCCCCCCCCCACCCACTTCAAAAACCCGGTTACATGTATGCTACTGTGGTAGGGAAACTCACGCCCCCTGTGTGGGTGCACCTTGTTTGCACTCGAAATCCGTGCACGCGTGGGAGCACATTTCGTACATATCAATACGAAAAAACACTGTATTAAGGAAAAATTTGCAGGCAGCTGCAAAAAAGGGGAATATGTGACTTCCGTAGAGCTGAAGTCCACTTTGAAAAAAGATTGTATAAATAAGAGCATTGCAGTGGAGTCCACTTTGAAAAACGATTGTATAACAGCATTGCAGTTGATGTGGAGTCCATTTTGAAAAACGATTGTATAAGAGCATGCAATGGTATGAACAATCAATTTGCTTGTCACATATTCGGCGTTTTTAGCGTGAGCTGTTTTGGCATATTTGATTTCGGACAACAGTCATTCTAGTGACATCACTGTTGCCCAGCTAAAAGTGACACACACCACTGCCCTACGCACATTGCAGATAGAACTAAAAACCATAAGCGCAACTGGACTCTTGGTGTGGTGTGGTATGTATTTCGATGCTGCTGATTACGGATTCTCAAAGGACAGGTAAATGATAAGTTTCAAAACGGTAATGTAGATTGTGTTTGTAGAACAGCTCCTTAAATTATACCTGAAGTGCCTGTTGTGCATATTCTCCATCCATTAACACAACAAATTTCTGTTACTGTGCTTCAAAGAATCAGTTATCCCAATTCCAGACTGCACGTATGTTTGCAGAATAGAACAATTTGTAGGTATCGTAATTCGAACTGTGGTAGAATCAAAATATTCTATTCATTGGATCATCATTTCCAACTTACAAAATATTTGAGTGTCTATGTACGTACGTGCGTGTGTGCGCGTGTGTGTGTGTGCGTAGGTAGATATGCGCTTTTCCTAGTATGCTAAGTGCCACTGTATTCTGTCATCATGTAGCGAGCGCTAAAAACGCCGAATATGTGACAAGCAAATTGATTGTTCATACCATTGCATGCTCTTATACAATCGTTTTTCAAAATGGACTCCACATCAACTGCAATGCTGTTATACAATCGTTTTTCAAAGTGGACTCCACTGCAATGCTCTTATTTATACAATCTTTTTTCAAAGTGGACTTCAGCTCTACGGAAGTCACATATTCCCCTTTTTTGCAGCTGCCTGCAAATTTTTCCTTAATAACTCATTGCAAATGAATGAGCAGTGTGGTTGATCTATTGATATGAAAACTTGGTTTGCAGCTGCCTCCTGTGGCCTGACAGATGCCACCTTATGAATGCACAAGTCTCCAACTGTTTGATGGGTGCAGCTTAAAAGAAGTCAACTTGATGGGAGTCAGCTTGCAAATGGACCCTGGTCTTACTAAACTAATCGCCAAAGTGTCTCTGTCTTTCTGTGCAGTCAATGGCAAGGATTTTGAAATTGCGCCAAAATGCGCGTTTAGTTTTATTGCTTTGATTTCTCTATATATGATGGTGTGGTGAATGGGTTGAGCTGAAACTTGGTGTGTGGGTGCCACATGGGTTGGGGAGAGTGGGGAAGCTGTCAAATTTGAATTTGCACACAGAAACTGCACCCGAATAACTCATTGCAACAGAATGAGCTGTGTGGTGGATGAATTGAGCTGAAACTTGGTGTGTGGGTGCCACATGGGTTGGGGAGAGTGGGGAAGTTGTCAAATTTGAATTTGCACACAGAAACTGCACCCAAATAACTCATTGCAACAGAATGAGCTGTGTGGTGGATGGATTGAGTTGAAACTTGGTGTGTGGGTGCCACATGGGTTGGGGAGAGTGGGGAAGTTGTCAAATTTGAATTTGCACACAGAAACTGCACCCGAATAACTCATTGCAACAGAATGAGCTGTGTGGTGGATGGATTGAGTTGAAACTTGGTGTGTGGGTGCCACATGGGTTGGGGAGAGTGGGGAAGTTGTCAAATTTGAATTTGCACACAGAAACTGCACCCAAATAACTCATTGCAACAGAATGAGCTGTGTGGTGGATGGATTGAGCTGAAACTTGGTGTGCAGGTGCCACATGGGTTGGGGAGAGTGGGGAAGTTGTCAAATTTGAATTTGCACACAGAAACTGCACCCAAATAACTCATTGCAACAGAATGAGCTGTGTGGTGGATGGATTGAGCTGAAACTTGGTGTGCGGGTGCCACATGGGTTGGGGAGAGTGGGAGAGTTGTCGAATTTGAATTTGCACACAGAAACTGCACCCAAATAACTCATTGCAACAGAATGAGCTGTGTGGTGTATGGATTGAGCTGAAACTTGGTGTGCAGGTGCCACTAAGGGTGGGCATGGTGAGGAAGTGGTCAAATTTGAATTTGCTCACAGAAACTGCACCCAAATAACTCATTGCAACAGAATGAGCTGTGTGGTGTATGGATTGAGCTGAAACTTGGTGTGCAGGTGCCACATGAGTTGGGGAGAGTGGGGGAGTTGTCAAGTTTGAATTTGCACACAGGAGCTGCACCCAAATAACTCATTGCAAAGAATCAGCTGTGTGGTGGATGGATTGAGCTGAAGCTTGGTGCGCAGGTGCAACATGGGTTGGGGAGAGTGGGGCAGTTGTCAAATTAGAATTTGCACACAGAAACTGCACCCAAATAACTCATTGCAACATAATGAACTATGTGGTGGATGGATTGTGTGAAACTTGGTGTGCAGGTGCCACATGGGTTGGGAAGAGTGGGAAAGTTGTCAAATTTGAATTTGTGCACAGAAACTGCACCCAAATAACTCATTGCAGCAGAATGAACTGTGTGGTGGATGGATTGTGTGAAACTTGGTGTGCAGTAGGTGCCACATGGGTTGGGAAGAGTGGGGAAGTTGTCAAATTTGAATTTGTGCACAGAAACTGCACCCAAATAACTCATTGCAACAGAATGAACTGTGTGGTGGATGGATTGAGCTGAAACTTGGTGTGCAGGTGCCACATGGGTTGGGAAGAGTGGGGAAGTTGTCAAATTTGAATTTGTGCACAGAAACTGCACCCAAATAAATCATTGCAACAGAATGAACTGTGTGGTGGATGGATTGTGTGAAACTTGGTGTGCAGTAGGTGCCACATGGGTTGGGAAGAGTGGGGAAGTTGTCAAATTTGAATTTGTGCACAGAAACTGCACCCAAATAACTCATTGCAACAGAATGAACTGTGTGGTGGATGGATTGTGTGAAACTTGGTGTGCAGGTGCCACATGGGTTGGGGAGAGTGGGGAAGTTGTCAAATTTGAATTTGTGCACAGAAACTGCACCCAAATAACTCATTGCAACAGAATGAACTGTGTGGTGGATGGATTGAGCTGAAGCTTGGTGCGCAGGTGCCACATGGGTTGGGGAGAGTGGGGAAGTTGTCAAATTTGAATTTGCACAAAGAAACTGCACCCAAATAACTCATTGAAACAGAATGAGCTGTGTGGTGGATGGATTGAGCTGAAACTTGGTGTGCAGATGCCACATGGGTTGGGGAGAGTGGGGAAGTTGTCAAATTTGAATTTGCACACAGAAACTGCACCCAAATAACTCATTGCAGCAGAATGAGCTGTGTGGTGGACGGATTGAGCTGAAACTTGGTGTGCAGGTGCCATATGGGTTGGGAAGAGTGGGGAAGTTGTCAACTTTGAATTTGTGCACAGAAACTGCACCCAAATAACTCAATGCAACAGAATGAGCTGTGTGGTGGATGGATTGAGTTGAAACTTGGTGTGTGGGTGCCCCATGGGTTGGGAAGAGTGGGGAAGTGGTCAAATTTGAATTGGCATGCAGAAACTGCAGCCAAATAACTCATTGACACAGAATGAGCTGTGTGGTGGATGTATTGAGCTGAAACTTGGTGTGCAGGTGCCACAAGGGGTAGGGATAGTAGGGAAGTGGTCAAATATGAATTTGCACTCAGAAACTGCACCCAAATAACTCATTGCAACAGAATGGGCTGTTGCAGATGGATTGAACTGAAACTGGGTGTGCAGCTGCCACTCTTGGTAGGGATAGTGGGGAAGTGGTCAAATTTGAATTTGCACACAGAAACTGCACCCAAATAACTCATTGACACAGAATGAGCTGTGGCAGATGGACTGAACTGGAACTTGGTGTTCAGCTGCCTCCTGTGGCCTGATAGGTGCCACCCTAAGAATGCACAACTGGCCAGCAGCTTGATGGGTGACATCTTAAAAAAACAATTTGATGGGAATTAGCTTGCAAATGGACCCTGGTCTATATTACTAAAGCACAATGTTTGTCTGTCTGCAACGCAGCACAGACAGTTGTGCTGGATGGATTGAGCTGAAATTTTGCATGAAGCTGCCTTGGCACATTTCACCGTCAAAATAAGAGTGGCACTTCTGAAACTACCGTAATCCGTGAGTTATGCAAATTGCGCATACGTGTTTTATCGAATTTGAGAATTTCGTGTCAAATCTGCTTGGGATATATGCAATCGACCACGCTGATCACGAATATCACATCCGTTTTCCAATGCGATACCGTAATCACGAGATACGGCGCATTGAATATGCAAATTGCATTTGATCGAATTTGAGAATTCAGTGTCAACTCTGATTGGGACATATGTAATCGACAGTGCTGATTACGAATTTCACATCCGTTTTCCAGTGCGACACCATAATCGCGAGATATGGCACGTTGAATATGCAAATTGCGTTTGATCGAATTTGAGAATTTAGCATCAAATCTGCTTGTGAGGTATGTAATCGACCACGCTGATCACGAATATCACATCCGTTTGTCACTGCGATACCGTAATCACGAGATACAGCACATTTGAAGTTGATACAGTACAATACAATACAATTGACTGGATTGTGCTGGATAGATTGTGTTGAAATATGGTTTGCACCTACCTTGGCGTTTGTTATGGGTTGCTTATATGACCTTGATTTATTATTTTTTGCATACAGATGTTGCCGATTTAGTTTTAAGCAACCCATCATCCAAAAAAAAACCTACTGTCATCGGGCTTTTGGGGGTCATTATTTCGGTGTGTCTCTTATGATGCTCGTAACGCTGGCCTTTTTTGCTGCTGATTGTACCTAAAGGGGGCAGACGTATAAACAAGAATTTTTACCATAGAATTCTATAGAAACGCAATCACGGAATTTAGCAAAGCTCCCCTCTTAAACTACTACCCTGACACACGTTCGAATTGGGCAGCACTGTGCAATAGTAGTTGGTCGTTTACATACTTGGTGGTAGCACGCCACAGTCTCCTTTGGACCATTCTAATCCCTTTTGATATAAGCAGTATGTGTTAATGCAAAAGGCTAAAAACGGTATATGTGCAGTATTCGAATTAGAAGCGAAACATTCTGCAACAAGGCGAAACAACCGTGTCAAACATCTCAATTCGTGTTTTTACGAAGTGTATTTATTTGGATCGTTCAATATCTTGCCGCCAAAGACTTGTACGTAGACGTTGCCGCCAATATTCAATGCGCGGATGAGCATCAAGGCGAAGGTAGATGCCGAGAAGTTCGAGAAGGGAAGCCACCGCCAGCGGTGCAGCTGCGGAACACGTTCATTGGACGGAGCTCGGCGTCGTCGCGTCAGCCGAGGTCGACAGCGCCAAAAAGGCAGGCAGGGCACATCGACGTTGTACCTGTCGACGGGCGCTGACGCACACAACGACGCTGCGCAACTTCCAGGTTTGTCGTTGGGTTTGCCGTCCGGCACGTCGCTGTACTTCGGACTGTCCGTCTTGCTGGCGGCGCCGACGGCGACGCCACTGAACCGACTGATGAGCGGCGCGGACGAGCACCAGTCCACGTCGTCCGCGGCGAACGGCAGCCTCTACTCCGCGTTGTCATCCACAAAACGGTGCCCATTAACCGAGGCTAAGTCCGCACCCTCTTCAAGTCCAAAGAATCTCTCGCCTTTGATGACTTTCTATCAGCTCCACCATCGACCTCATTCAAGCTCCCGCACAGCACCTCCAGTTTGGCGCAGCTGGGTTTTGTTTGCTGTTATACGCACAAGGCACTGTTGATGTTTGGCTGCACTGACAGTCACATGAGCATGTCACGATTTCAAGTTTCAAGTACCTCTCTGGCTGCTTGCTACGCTACGCATAATCGACGACGATCTGCATTGCAGAAAATTGCTTTTGTAGTGCACGCTGCGATCGTGCAAAATAAAATGGCATGCGGTGAAAGGGTTCATTGTGTCGTCGTAGGCTTTTGGATTCCTGGTCTATTGTGGAAAATTCGAATACTGCACAAAACGCATTCGAATACTGCCTATACACCGCTAAAAACGGCTAAAAACAATTGTCGCGTCCGTTGCGTCCGTTTTCGTCCATGCGTCCGTGCGTCCGTTGATTATTTCCTTAATTTTAGGCTTTGCTTAGGCTTAGTCCAGACTTTGCTTAGGCTTAGGCTTATGTTTAGGCTTAGGCTTAGGCTTAGGCTTTGCTTAGGCTTAGGCTTCGGACGCATGGACGCACTGACGCAACGGGCGCAACTATTGTGTTTTGCCCTAAAAACAATTGTTTCAGCTGTTGTGTCTGTGCGACCAATGATAATTTCCTTAATTTTAGGCTTTGCTGAGGCTTAGTCCAGACTTTGCTTAGGCTGAGGCATTATGTTTAGGCTTAGGCTTAGGCTTTGCTTAGGCTTAGGCTTCGCTTAGGTTTTGGACGCATGGACGCAATGGACATAACAATTGTGTTTTGCCATTGCAAAATGCTGGAATCAGAAGGCACACTGCAAACAGAGTGGGTGTTTAAAACAGAGAGCACTTCTTTGGCATTCATGCAAATGCATTGGTTGACATGTATTGGTTTTGGTTGACATGCATTCCAACACTTTGCAGTTTCATCATTGCTGTGATTCATCATTGTACAACTGAGTAATCTCAACATTATTTTATTTCATGAGACAAATTGATGTTGAACCACTTTGGAGCACTTTGCAAGCAGGAGTCCTGAGTTGAAGCGGCTAGTGTATTAAATTAGAGGGTCAGAAATTATTTTTAGAGGGTCATAAACGTTAACTTTAGGGGGTCGAAAATATTATAGTCGTTTCTGAGCAATCAATAACTCTTCGTTGCATACACACATGTCTCAAGAGCCCATCACTGCTGAATCCACTACGAGACTTGAACATTGAATGATGATGACATTGACATTGAATAATTTGTATCTCTTATTTGTAACAGTCTAACAATTGCATGTCTTTGGTTATTTTCTTTAAACCATTGTTCATGCTGCGCAGTAGGTAGCCACAATGACAGAACCAACAAGCTCGTTTCAAAAAAGCACTTCATTTGAATTTGTTGCCTTTCATTCAAAATGTCTGTGCTTCAGCACAGATTGGAACGGTGTACACTTCCTGGAATTCTTTAGCAGTTCCGATTCCTTTGGAATCAGTGAGATCGCCGCACAAGCTTCAATACGATTCAACATGATACGACGCCCCGTTCTTGTCTTTTTTGTTCCATCGCAAAATGCACTGTTGTTGCATCGCAAAATGCCTACACCACCTTGCTTTTTTTTCTCAGAAAGTCCAAAAGTCTGCATTGCAATTGCCGATGGAGGAGGCAGGAGGGAGGACCTCCACGTCCGTTCCGTTCGTACACTGTGGCTGTGCGCCAAAAAAGTGATAGACGCAGCTCTGCCAGTCTCTTTCTCGTGACCAGAGGGTCCGATTGAGCTCAAATTTGATGAGATGACATACCTCGACATGTTATGCGCCTACACGCCAAATTTCATCAAATTTTGTTATGCGCCGCTCAAACGGCAGCATTTCTACGAAAGCCACGTCAAAAATCGAGTGTTTCTCATGACTAGCACGTCCAATAGGGCTCAAATTCTGTCGCAACACAGCCAACTTGCTCTGGTACACATGCCAGTCAGGTCGAGTGGTACTAGGGGGTAAATGTTTACCCGAGCAAGTTGGCGGGTGTTGCAACAGAATTTGAGCCCTATCAGATGTGCTAGTCATGAGAAACGCTTTATTATTGATGTGGCTTTTGTTGAAATGCTGCCGTTTGAGCGGCGCATAACGAAATTTGATGAAATTTGGCGTGTAGGCGCAGAACATGTCAAGGTATGTCACGTTAAAGTTTGAGCTCAATTGGACCCTATGGTCACGAGAACGACACTGACAAAATTGCGTCTATCACTTTCTTGGCCCACAGTGTACAGGTACACAGGAATGCACTGTTGCGCCCTAAAGGCATCCACGCTGCGGAGCGGCTGCGACCGACACATTCGCAGTCAAATTGAGTCCGTCGACTACAAAGGAAACAACACGGCTGACGTCGTAATTTGATGGGACGTCGGGTCGCGTCCTTGGCAGTCTTGACGTGGGAGCGGCGGCGGCAACGACCACCGCTCCCCTGCTGCGGCCAGCGGCGACATCGCGCGGGGAGAGGCTGCGACCACCAACGACTGCGCGCAGTCATTCGCAGTCAACTGAACTGAGTCCGTCGACTACAAACGCTTCTCCCGTCGCTGTCTCGACTCGCGTCGTCTCCCAGGGGAAAAAGAAAGCAAGGTAAGTCGAGATGGCCGCTACAAATGCGCCAGCAGGATTGTTGCTGGATTGACGTCGACGCTACAAGTAGGCCGTCAATGGCCCATGTAGCATACCTGTAACCAGGGAGGGGGGTTGTTTGGGAGTCCCCCCCCCCCAGAAATCTGTGGGAAAGGGCAACTATTCCGGAGAGGGGGTTTACAAAAATTTTGCTGGGGTGAAAACCCCCTCAACAACCCCCTCCCACTGCCCACTCCCAGTTAGGTACATTGTATAGGTGATTTCTATTTTTTGTCCGCTACAACCAAATCTATGTCAATTTTGACAAAAAAATGCATTTTTAACGATTTCGACGCCACCACCCCCCCCCCCCCCACTTTCGGTCCCGGAGACCCCCCCCCCCTCAAAGGGCCATTACCCCCCCCCCCGCCCGGGCCAGGCCAGACCCGGTTACACGTACGTCGCACATTACAGCGCACTCCCACATCGTTCTCATCTTTCATCGCACTCGATCTCCATCCTCAGTTTTTCCTTTAGAAAAGCGCTCTCGGAAGATGAAAGACTCCGTGCACAAGATCACGGGGCTGCTGGCCGGAGGATGGAAGCAGTACGGCCGGCTTGGTGCCATTTGAAGGCGCGAGAGAGCCGAGACGATGAAGCCAAGATTTCCATATTCAGAGCGACGCTGCTCCTGCGATCAATTTACATGTAGCAACTAGTAAAATAGAGACTTGACCTGTGACACAATGATAATGCAATCGACCACTAGTGGTACAATCGCTCTTCTCTTCATTCGGTCTATGAGTATGGCAAGAAATAGCGTAGAAGGGCAACAAGAAAGTGTTGGCAGCCAACAAAGTGAGTCACGGGCGAGGGGGCGCGAAGCTGAGAACGCGACGCAGAGATCGAGGGCGCGCAGAGGAACCAGCAGCAACAGCTATAGAGTTCGTCGTCAGTGTGCTCAAGTATGTCGGCGGCGGCCTGCGCGGCGTCGTCGAGCTCTGGCGGCTCCTCCTAGGCCGAGACGGCCGCGAGCGCCTCGAAGTCGAGCGACACCTCCACGCTGCGCTCCTGCAACGACACCGCAACGCCGACGCACGCGACAACTCATAACCAGAGCCGCGTCAACTCACCGTAGGCGGTGGTGCGTTTGCCGCGGCGCTTGTCCAGCAGTGGCGCTTTATCAAAATTTGACAGTTCAGTGTCAAATCTGCTTCAAGAGGCAATCAGACTCAGGGACTGAAAGCGTCCGCGATTGGCGAAAAATGTACTCTCAACACTCGACTCCTCCTGAGTCCTGACAGTGCTGGGTCGCAATCTTTCCTGATGACTGACTGCAAAAGAAAATTGAGACAACTGTAGATGATGCGTTCAATGGCGCTCTTCCTATAGAATCATTTTCCCTCTCAATGTCTGTTTGGCTGTGCATGTGCTGCCGCAGCAACGCTCAGTGGAGCGTCATCAGTGCGATTTGATTCCATTTGACATTCTACAAGTCTAGCAGCAATAACAAACTGGTAATTGGGCCAGAGTGCAGCTTGGTCGTCATGGACACTGCGAATCCCCACTCGCCGAGAGTACGTCATCATGCCGAATTATTGACGCGCATTATCTCTTCGAAGTCACACCGGAATCTGGTTCGATGGGCACCGTGAAGAGTGTCACCACAGTATTGCTTCTAGCGGCCATAGCTGTACTGCCAGGTTAGATTTTTAAGCGTCTGTCATCTGAGAGTGCTCACAGTCACGCAGTATGGATTCATTCGTATCATTCGTATGGACCTATTTAGACACAGCGGCCGCAGGCATCAACTATGTAGTGGGGCTTGGCAAAGGCGGAAAGAGGGTCGTGGCTGCCAGCAAGCTCGAGTGCGAGGCACAGTGCGTGGCGAGGCCTAATTGCGTCGTCTGGAGATTCAACGCTCTGCAGATCAAATGCTACACCTTTGAAGGGATCGTTGCGGTCAAACTTGCCGAAGAACACTTTACATCGGACTTTCTCAGTGAGAACTTTTTCCTGGTCTGCTGTGTGCATGCGCTACACTTGTCTAATACAAATTAAAACAATTCTATACTTTGTCCATGCTTTGTCCATCCATTGTCCATGTCCATCCAAAACAACTCCATGCTTTGTCTAATACAAATTTATATTGGTCAATTGCTTTTGGAAGAGCCTCGCCAGTCTGGGCGTTAAGGATTGAAGCTAAAACGCTCATTTATTTGGCTGCAAAAGCCCCACTCTCTTTTTTTTAAGAAGCTACCTGCGAATTATACATTAAATTCCATGTCGAACTGTGTGTGTGTGTGTGTGTGTGTGTGTGTGTGTGTGTGTGTGTGTGTGTGTGTGTGTGTGTGTGTGTGTGTGTGTGTGTGTGTGTGTGTGTTCTCCACAGCGACGAACTACGGTAAGTCTGACAAGTACAATCCTTGCGGCAGCTTGCAATTGTCTACGCATTTTTCTAGCCCCTCCCGACACATGTGTTCCAATGGGATTCGACGAGCTAGTGGGCACCGGTCGTTTCTTCGCCATCGTGCAGGGAAAGGCGACGCACGCCACTCACGTGGTCTGTTTGCCCTCAGAGGGATTGTACCAGTGTTTCCATTTTCGCCTTCTATTCGATGGGTGCAATTTATTTCTAAGGAACAGAGTAACGCGGTGGCGGCAGAACTGCACACGGTTCGGGACGTTCCGCCCAGCGTCGTAGGTCGACTGGCCTGGCTAGACGCAGGCGCTGCCGAACAGTTCGTTCTGCAGAAACTGGCGTGTGGCGCATTCACCAAATTTATTATTTTTTTGAGGACCACCCGACACTAGCGATTTAGGGTGCTTACTTGGCGCCGAGGCACGTTGGCGTGCTGAAGCGAGAGGCGCGCATCTACTCGGCCGAGGACGTGACGGACGCCAACTTCCTGTTCGAGAACGGCAACGGCTCGACGGTGCCGTCGACGACGTCAATTCTCTCCTCGGAGTTTCTGTCAAAGAATGCCGACACGTGCATGTCCTTCGGCGTAGAGACTCCCAAGTGGCAAGACGCTCCCTGTGAGACACCGCTGCACGCCATTTACGAGCTCGTCGCCTGTGAGTCCGCAGCGACCTGCCGTACTGTTGTGCTGACGGCGACGTCGTTCCAGCGCGACCGGCCTGCAGCGGCTGCCTAAACGGCGGCACGTGTGCGTGCTTCAACGGCGTCAAGTCCTGCTTCTGTCCAGCTGCGTTTGCTGGCTTTCAGTGCGAATTCAGTAGGTGTCTTTCCAGCGCCTTTTACAAAAGTTCTGCGTGCTGTGAATGTTTCTGTTTAGAGTGTCCAACAGAGTGGTCGAGCTGCAGTGCCGCGTGCGGCGGCGGCGTCCAGCGGCGCCGCCTGCACCCGACCCGGCCAACAGAAGATTGCGCAGCCGACTCCTTCGAATTTCGCGCCTGCGATAGGCAGCCTTGCATCGGTGTGCGCCTGCGGCTACAACCTGTGACTGGGAAGAGCCTCACCCCTTGGTCCTGCCCTGGTTTAGACAACTCGAAACTTCGAAGCAAGACGCTGTGCGACGAATTGAACGGCCTGTTTACGCACCGGAGCTGCTATTTCGTCCACGAAAACAATGGAGCGAACGTGTCGACGTCGCTCGCGACCGCCCAAGGAGCTTGTCAAGCCTACGAGAGCCGGACGTCGCTGCCGACGACCCTGGCGGTGGTTTACGACACGGGACGCACTCTCGAGGCGTTGGTCGCCTTCCTTCTCGAACGTGTGCGTGCGGAACCGGAATTCGTTTTTGACCAAGTGGCCTGTTGAGCCTCAACGGATTTCAGCACGTTAACAAGTCGCACCTTGTCGGCCTGGTGGCAGAGGGTGAGCTTGCTCCGTTGACCTGGACTGACGAGCGCCGACCTGCAGCGCTACCAGCCCAACTCGACCTCAACTCGCTGAACTTCATCAACACGATCAACTCGAGCAATGCGGTCGACTCTGCATTTCCACGATGCTACACGTTGACAGTATTGTCCAAGAGAGCAGGCGTCAACCCACCCGCATATTTCTGGAAAACCATTGGACAGTGCGACAACTTTTCCCTTGCTGCAGAACCTCCAAATTTGCTGTGTCAGATTGGTGAGACTTCGCCATTTTGTGCATTTTGCGCAAGTTTGCGTTGCAAGTGTTACCTGCTGCTTTTTAGACTTTAACCAAGGCAGATTCAAAGGTCTTGCTAACGCAAAACTGGACCTTGTCGACCCAGGTGTCCAGCAAGTGCTCCAGCAACAGCAAACAGGCATTGCAAACTCCAGAGTGTGCGCCTATCACTGCGCCAACACCATCGGCTGTGTCGGATTCAATTCCCACGAGACGCTGGGAACATGCGTCCTTCTAGGGGTATGTATATTGGCAGTGGCAAAAAAGGTAGGTACAAACAGTACGAAGCTAAGAATATTGCAGACCAACTACAACATGCCGACGACTACGCACCATAATAATGTCGCCACCGATCTCTATTATGGACCCTTTGCGAGGGCTCAGTTTACGCTGAGTCACCTTCCCGGCCCGGACGAAAGTGTCGTCGGAAAAACTCAATACTCTTCGTACGCTGTGTTCTTTTAAAATTGAAGCTAATTTGGTCTCAGGATGAAATATGTCATGGAATTTTGGAGTCGTGTGATCGACAACCAGCCTTTCTTGTATTTTGTTATATTGTGTTTTTTTTTAGTTCTTGTATTCTGTTCGAATTCACGACGTTGTACGAGACCAAAGAGAAAAACAGCGTCCTTCCATCTGGCTCGATCAGTTTACGTCAGCGCCCGCACACCCACAGTCCCAAAGAATCGTCCCACAGAAGCATATAAGTCAGCAAGGAGCATGATCGGCGCAGCAAGCAGCAGTTGGACTAGAATAGACAGTCGGACAGTCAGTCAGTCAGGACAGACAGAACAGTTGGACAGTCGAATGTAAGCCTATGTAGGAGTCACTATAGTTTGGGGCGAGTCTCAGTTCACGAGGGGTGTTAAAATCCATCAATCAATCTTTCAATCTTCAATCTCTCTCTCTCTCCATCCACCACCTGCAGCAGACTGCGAACCGCTCAATCTCCCGCCATTCGCGGCGTCGCCCACTGGTGCCGCGCGGCCGACGTGGAAACGGCGGCGCCGTGGCCGCTCCGCTGGCCACGGCGACTCTTGTTTCCCAGGCCAATCGCCGCGGCGTACTCGGCGCGGACGGTGGGGCACAGGACGAGAAGGGAGAGGCCGTTGGAGGCGCTGACGTGCAGCACCAGCAAGTTCAGGTACATCACGGCCCAGTCGACGCTGTAGTCGCCGTACGTGCTGCAGAGTGCGCGTAGCTGTACACCTTCTCGCCATTCACCAGGCCACAACCAAGCCAAGCACCTGTAGTAGCTGCAGTAGACGTAGAGCAGGAAGTTGCCCAGACAGCTGGCCAGGAGTCGACGCTCCAGAGAGGAGCCGGCGACCGCGTGCTTGATGGCGGGCGAGCAGACGGCCGCGCAGAGCGTGACCGCGTAGCAGAGCGTCGGCACCCCCAGGTGCGCCGCGCTGGCCGCCAGCCACATCTGGCCCATGCCTGACTGCGCGTACGCCGTGTGGTTTGCAGGCCCGTAGCCGTAACTCGCGCGGTCCCTGCGAAAGCGACTCGCGCTACTTGCCGTCAATCTAGTGCCCCTCAATAGTGTCCACTCTTCTCCAACAAAAAACATGTCAACCTCCACTCTACGCATTTCTAAATTGAAGCCTCCCTCCCCTTCAATATTGCTCGCATGTAAGCAGAGGTTGAACTACTAATAGTGGGCGGGGGGGGGGCGGCGTACCAGATCCAGAATTCGTCGTCCTGATACACGATGGACGTGTACAGCTCCTGCGGCAGGCCCAGCGTCCAGGGGGCCAGCACCAGTGCCACCAGAGGCCAGCTACTGCGGTCTGCGAACCACTGGCTGAATCGGCCGTAACCGACGATGGCGCACGTGCGCAATACGGCCAGCGCGGTATACTGCCAGGCCATTGGCGACCACAGGAGCGTGCCGTACAACCACTGCGTCAAGCGTGGTGACCTTGGCACTGAGCTGGGCCGCGAACAAATTTGTTGCATCAAATTACTGGGCGTTGTGCCGACAAGTGTCTTACGGTCTGTCCCAGATTGCTTCGCGGTTAATTTCAATGATGATAATACAAAGCAAGCCTTCATTGTCCTTCCCATATCTAATTGCAGTGTGCTCCTTTTTGTCAACAACAATATCCTAATAGAGTGGCGACGCCACGAAAGGTTCTTGCGGGCGCGGTGCAGCCCAAGTGGGATAGATGTCGACGCCCAGCAGTATGGAAGCTCCGAAGAGCGCCAGTTGCAGCATGGAGAGCAGGTCGGAGCTGCAGCAGCTGAAGAAGACGCTGTAGGAGGCCTGCTGACGCGACATGCGCCACAGGGCCCGCAAGAGTGGCACGTAGAGAAGGCTGTAGAAGCTGGGCCAGACGAGCAGGATGAGACCGGCAGCCAGCGGCTCCATTTGTCACCAGTCTAAATGGTGCTTTCCGAGGCGGCTATAAGTGGCGTCGCAACTGGCAAAAAAATACAGATTTGGTGCGAGGTGCAGCAGCAGTCTAATTCCTAACCTGAGCCTAAGCGAGGCCTAAGAAAGTTCTAGGGTTAATGCAGCCTCTACCGAGCTGCAGTAATTGAATTCACCGATCATAAACTAGACAAAGTTCTGCTAATTAGATCGGTGACGTTGTCAACACGCTCGCCTCGCAGTCCATATATAATTGGGCAGCAGAGGACTTCGTCAGTTATTCACCAACGTAAAACCCTAATATGGGACGACTTGCGCGCACAGCAGAGCAAACTAAGCAAGGTGTAAACCTAAGCAATGCAAAGTCCCATGAGCAATGCATTGGCCTAAGCGTAGGCCTCAAGTGCTTGGACCCGCTGGGACCCGCCTCACGCAATGCATATCTGCACGTGTCTTTATGTCGGTGCGGTTGTCTAGCCCTTTCTGCACAGGTCCCTCCAAAAAGATATTCCACCCCATCCGCTCCCTTCACCCCATCCCTTGAGGTATTCCCCTTTCGAAACTTTCGCGCGTAAAAAGTTATTTTTGGGAAAAGCTAAACCATTGTACCATTGTACGGAGAGAAGCACACCATAATATTTTAAATGCGTTGACTCTCGATGCTCAACTGTTAAATACTGAAACAACGCGTCACACGCCAAATTTCTTTTCAACGTTTCAACATACCAACACGCGCACATTGCACCTCACACCGACGCAGCCCCAGCTTTCAATTGCGACTAGCATTGCAACAAATGGCACTACCCAAGTTTCACACAACGCGCAAGCTACGCGTCTCCAACAACATACCAGCACGATACCAGCACGCCTCCAGCACGATACGCAGGTCTGTGGCTGAGCAATCTCACAAGAGATGGAGTGGAGCGAGCGAGCAAGTGAGCGACCGACCGTGGGCAAGATAGGAGGCGCACAAACGCGAGACGTCCTTCTCGCTGTCGAGCGTGACGAAGGAGCGGCACTCCACCGAGAGGAAGGCCGCCTCGAACTGCCGACTGTGCGCGGAACAACACCAGGCGGTTGCAGTCGAGCAGGCGCCGGCGCAGGGCGCACGTGCACGCACGGTCAGCAGTCGGCGACGGTTAGCAGTCGGCGACGGCACCGACAGGGTGGCACCGACAGGGCGTCGTCACCACCGGTCAGTAATCGCCGACGGTTAGCAGTCGGCGACGGTTAGCAGTCGGCGACGGTTAGCAGTCGGCGACGGCACCGACAGGGTGGCACCGACAGGGCGTCGTCACCACCGGTCAGTAATCGCCGACGGTTAGCAGTCGGCGACGGTTAGCAGTCGGCGACGGTTAGCAGTCGGCGACGGTTAGCAGTCGGCGACGGCACCGACAGGGTGGCACGGACAGGGCGTCGTCACCACCGGTCAGTAATCGCCGACGGTTAGCAGTCGGCGACGGTTAGCAGTCGGCGACGGTTAGCAGTCGGCGACGGTTAGCAGTCGGCGACGGCACCGACAGGGTGGCACCGACAGGGCGTCGTCACCACCGGTCAGTAATCGCCGACGGTTAGCAGTCGGCGACGGTTAGCAGTCGGCGACAGTTAGCAGTCGGCGACGATTAGCAGTCGGCGACGGCACCGACAGGGCGTCGTCTCCACCGGTCAGTAGTCGGCGACGGTTATCAGTCGGCGACGATTAGCAGTCGGCGACGGCACCGACAGGGCGTCGTCTCCACCGGTCAGTAGTCGGCGACGGTTAGCAGTCGGCGACGATTAGCAGTCGGCGACGGCACCGACAGGGCGTCGTCTCCACCGGTCAGTAGTCGGCGACGGTTATCAGTCGGCGACGATTAGCAGTCGGCGACGGCACCGACAGGGCGTCGTCTCCACCGGTCAGTAGTCGGCGACGGTTAGCAGTCGGCGACGATTAGCAGTCGGCGACGGCACCGACAGGGCGTCGTCTCCACCGGTCAGTAGTCGGCGACGGTTAGCAGTCGGCGACGATTAGCAGTCGGCGACGGCACCGACAGGGCGTCGTCTCCACCGGTCAGTAGTCGGCGACGGTTAGCAGTCGGCGACGATTAGCAGTCGGCGACGGCACTGACAGGGCGTCGTCTCCACCGGTCAGTAGTCGGCGACGGTTATCAGTCGGCGACGATTAGCAGTCGGCGACGGCACCGACAGGGCGTCGTCTCCACCGGTCAGTAGTCGGCGACGGTTAGCAGTCGGCGACGATTAGCAGTCGGCGACGGCACCGACAGGGCGTCGTCTCCACCGGTCAGTAGTCGGCGACGGTTAGCAGTCGGCGACGATTAGCAGTCGGCGACGGCACCGACAGGGCGTCGTCTCCACCGGTCAGTAGTCGGCGACGGTTAGCAGTCGGCGACGATTAGCAGTCGGCGACGGCACCGACAGGGCGTCGTCTCCACCGGTCAGTAGTCGGCGACGGTTATCAGTCGGCGACGATTAGCAGTCGGCGACGGCACCGACAGGGCGTCGTCTCCACCGGTCAGTAGTCGGCGACGGTTATCAGTCGGCGACGATTAGCAGTCGGCGACGGCACCGACAGGGCGTCGTCTCCACCGGTCAGTAGTCGGCGACGGTTAGCAGTCGGCGACGATTAGCAGTCGGCGACGGCACCGACAGGGCGTCGTCTCCACCGGTCAGCAGTCGGAGACGGCAGCAGCAGGCAAACTGAGAGGCACTCTGCGAGCCTCCGCCAACTCGATGAGTTTTCCGCCGGGCAACAGCACACACAGTGCGTCGTCTACCGAATCCACAAAGTGCGGCTTCAGCAAGCCCTCCGAGCTGATGTTGTCGTTTGGTTTGTCGCCATTCATTTTCTAGCACAGTTTCTCTCTGCATTCAACTTCAAAAAATCCGTGGCAAGCATGTGGGGCGCTTTGTTTTAGCATTTAACAGTTGAGCATCGAGAGTCAACGCATTTAAAATATTATGGTGTGTTTCTCTCCGTACAATGGTACAATTGTACAATGGTACAATGGTTTAGCTTTTCCCTTATTTTTCCAGTTTTTCCGCGATGAGCGCCAAGTGCAACGTGTGCAGCGTCGAGGTGCTGCGCAATCCCAGCGCCTTCGACGACGACTTCTGCTTCGAGATCACCTTCGAGTGCTACGAGCCTCTGCCTAAGGGTGGCGCTGGATTTTTATTTTAATTTTTATATTTTTTTTTGAAAAGTCGTTTCGCTTAGATCTCGAGTGGAAGCTGACGTATGTGGGCTCGGCGGAGAGCGACGAGCACGATCAGGAATTGGACTCCGTCGTCGTGGGCCCAGTGCCGGAGGGCAAGCATAAATTCCAGTTTACGGTGCGCTCGGCTATTCCATGGAATGGAAGCGCTATTCTGTTCCACTGGGTGCTGGGCATAGGTGTAGATTGGTCCAACAGCCAAGGCCGGTGGGGGGTCTCTGGATGTTTCGAGGGGGGGGGGTCTGGAGCCGTCCTGGATAAATTGACCGGGATCGAAAATTTTGGAGGAGGGGTGGCGTAGTAGAGGATTTTACACCATAATAACGTGTAAAATGGGCACCTTTTGGTCTAAAATGGGTCAAAATAAGGTTCTAAATAGCACTTTTCAGGCGTTTTTGGGTCACACAACACTGAAAAAGAAACAAACACACGCATCTTTACCCATTTTTTAATATTGAGAGAGGGTTTCCAGCAAGTTATCCAGGATGGCGATGGCCAGGGGGGGGGCCTCTCTCCCACAAAAATGCGTGGCTCCCCTAGACCTCCCCTGAGCCCACCTATGGTGCTGGGTCTCCATCTCTCACTAGCAGCGGCGAATTATGTGTGACCAGAGAGAGGCAGGCCCCCGCGATCATAGATGCGGCCCACACACACAACAGGCAAGCAGTTTTTTCGGAGAACGAAAAGCAAAATGTGAATTGAATCCATAGGCTCCGGCGCCGGACAGGCAGCGACTGCCTTGGGCGGACGTGGTGGGCGTGACGGTGCTGCTGCTCAGCTGCTCGTACGACGGCCGCGAGTTCATCAAGATCGGCTACTACGTCGCCTGCCAATACACCGAGCAGGCGCTGCTCGACGACCCTCCCGCGCAGCCCCTCTTCGACAAGGTACACATAGTTGTGACAACCACAAAGTGAGCCCTGACACGCAAATCGCACAACCTCTTACAACTCCGATTTCTCTGAATTCCCCCCGCCCCGCTGTGAGTAGCGCTTGGCCTAGTGGTAGAAAATCGGCCTCTTGCCCGCACGGTCCTGACTCCTGGGTCCTGGGTTTAATTCTGGATGGATCCACTAGGTCGAGGGATGCCCTTTTGATGGATTTTCTCGTGCTGTCGCTGCCCCAGATTACAGGTGGCGTTCTTCCGAAGGTCTTTGGCTAATTTTTAGACGGCTCTAGACGTCGTGGGATGGGTATGCAATATGGGTGGGCCATTGACATTCTCCTAGCGTTGTTCCTAATCCAACAACAACAATCCCCAATCCTATCTGGCCTTCGTCATCTTGCCCATTTTTCTGGCCTAAGAACAACAAAGCAGTTTGCTTGCGGCGCTGTATGTACGTGTCATTTTTCGCGCAATATTACAAAGTGATTGCTTCTAGATAACTTTCTGAGCTCTGGCATGTCCATTTTTACGCGAGAGAGATTTCATGCGAAATTTTGTTGCCCAAAATCCGAAAGACCCAGAAATTGGGGATCTGCCTGCTCGCCCCCCCCCCCTCTTCTCTTCCCTGCCACCCGATTATTTCTCCTTGGGCACCCTACACTGAGCACATACCTGTAACTGGGGGGGGGGGCTTTGGGGCCCACTATTTTTCCAACAACCACCCAACTCCCCCCCTCCTTGACCCCCCCCCCTCTCCACCCTCCCAAACTTTTCCAAAGGATTTTCACCATTTCGAATTTGGTAAAAAAAAGTGAGCAAATTTGGTGTTTTTAGTGCTTTTCAATGATATATGACCGTAAAACAGCTAAACAACACTATTTAGATTCTATTTATACCCATTTTTGACCAAAAAGTACCAGTATAAGTCAAAAAGTGGTTGCCTACCCCACACTTTCTGCTCTGGCGACTCCCGCCCCCCAGAATTTTAACCCCCCCCCACTCTGCCAGACCCGGCTACAGGCATGACTTAGCAGGCAGTCCAGGCTCGACAGTTGGGGGGGGGGGGGGGGTTGAGGCGCCTCTTGTGTCCAGCGCCAGACGGACGCAGACAGAGACGTCGTTGCAGCTGACGCGCACGATTCTCACCGAGGACGTGCGCATCACGCGCGTGCCCATCAGCTGGGACGACGACGAAGTGCAGCAGACAGAAGCCCTGGTCGACGACGCGACCTCTGCCGAGACAGCAGCAGCCGCCCAAGCTGCCGAGAACGGGGAACAGACTGCCTCGTCGGCATCGTCGTTGCTACCCACTGCGACTGCCGCCAGCGCCTAAGAAGTGCACTTACTGCGGTGCGGGTTCGTCGTGCCCCTGTCACACTACGCCATCGTATCTACGGACTGGACTGTGCTTATTGACGAATAAACACGCGCTGACTGGACTATAAACTGACAGGAAACGCGCGCGTGCGTGCGCGCGCTGTGTGCGTGTGTTTTTAAGCGCCCAATGCCATACCTGTAACTGGGGGGGGGGGGGTTGGGGGCCCCGCAGAATTTTTCCGACCCTCCCGCAACCCTCCCCCCAGAATTTTCCCAAGGGATTTTCACTCAGTATAAAACGATAAAAGTGAGTAAATGTTGGTGTATTTCAGTGCTTTTCGGTGTTATATGACCATAAAACAGCTAAATAACACTGTTTAGACCCTATTTATACCCATTTTTAACCAAAAAGTACAAGTATAACTCAAGGAATGGCCAGCTACCCCCCACTTTTTGCTCCAGCCCCCCCCCCCCAGAATTTGGCCATTTATTCCCCCCCCCAACTCTTCCAGACCCGGTTACAGGTAGAGCTGCAAACCGACCTAATGTTCGGTATTTTCGGTATCGGTATATACCGAAATTAAGAATGGTCGGTATTTTTCGGTACGGTATATACCGCATCTGATAATTTTGGTATTGTCGGTATTTGGTTCAGTATTCGGTATTTAGAAGCGTGCGCGATTGGTCGAACTACCTGAGCACTTTGCTCTTCGCTTCTACCCTGTGTCTCCTTCTACACCTCCTGGTTGCTTGAGGAAAGCCTTGCAGAATACTAGAGCAGCTGCTCAGCTTTGGTAGCATTGAGTGACTTGCAGTGACCGCTGTAGGATCAGACCCATGTACGAAGAAATCGCATACCCTCCCTCGCCATGCATAGTAGTGGCCTCTGATACAGCTCGGCGTTGCAGCGACAGTGTAGGTACCTGTACATGTACTTTCCAACTCTTGTGAACCAAGGGTGACAGAATTAGGAAGTAGTGTCCATTGGCCTGTCCTGTCAAGGGACAACTGGCATGCACAAAGTGCATGTACGAGTACAACTGCCATGTAGAAAGAAAAGAAGACTTGCCTTGCCATCTCTGGCGTCCTTTGTTCCCCTTTTGGGCACAAATCACGTGCCATGAACCACTGGAATGGCGCCTTGTCACGCCAAAAATCACAAAAAATACCGAATACCGAAAAATTTGCGTCGGTATTTTCGGTATCGGTATATACCGAAACCGACCATTTTGTTCGGTATATACCGAAATTTCGGTATATGCCGATGTCGGTTTGCAGCTCTAGTTACAGGTATGCTCAATGCTGACACGAAATGGCTCGTGCGTGCGTGTGTGTGCGTTTGGATTGACGCGAGCAGAACAATCAGTGCAAAAATAGGTACCTAAGTAATTCCACTGCGCATCATCAAAGCGAGCAAATCATGAGGTACACAGCGCTGAGATAGCAACGGGCCGCCACGTTCCAGCCCGGATAAAGTTTAAAAGGCCATTTACACGCCTCTGGTCGGCCCCTTTTGACAAGCCCGTCGGCCCCTCTGGCCGGTCAAATGAATGCGCGTCGGGAGCTGGTTCGAGCTGCTACGTTCCAGCCCGGATAAGATTAACTAAGGCCCGTTTACACGCCACCAGGCTGCACTTGTTGGCCCCTTCTTGGCACGACCGACTTCAAACTTCAGGTTCAGAATGGTGACACCCAGAAAGGGTACTTACCGTAAACCCTATAATTAGCCCCCCCCCATAATTATACACCCCTCTAAGACCACTTTGAGTTTATGAGTCCCCCCACTATAATTACGCCCCTTCCCTAAATGGACCATTGTCTGCAAGGCAAAATTTTCTAAGTCTGGGTGTATGTATATGTATGTATGTACATGTATGTGCGTGTGAGACTGTGTGAGAGTGTGCTAGAGTGTACCAATGTATGTGCGCAGCCTTTTTTTCCCTTAGGAATCGCCTCCAGGCGCCTTTCCGCCCACAAAGCTTCCCATACATAGACACTTCCAGTTTATAAACCCCATGCCTTATTGTTAGCCCCCCCCCTATAATTATACCCTCTCCTATAGCTCGAACAAAACAATTAGGCCCCTGGGGGCTAATTATAGGGTTTGCGGTACTCCCTCTGTCTGTTTTTTGTTTTTTTTTATGATTTGAAAACTTAAACTTACATAGGTTCGAAAAAATCGCTTTCAGTCTGAATTTGACCAGCAGCCCCTGGCACAGTGGCGCTCGTTTATTTGAAAAGTGGCCGGGGGGAGTGCTGATGGGCGTGCGGCGTGCCAGAAGGGCTGCCGGATCAGAGGCGTAAACGAACCTAAAGTCAACCCGAACCGGCTCGGGCCGAAAGATGCTGACTGGAGACCTGTAAATGGGCCTTGACCGCCTTCACTGGTCCAGAATAGATTAAATTCGGCCTGGCCCAGAAAGTTCTTTTCATCTTTCTCGAATGCAATGCATTGTACACGTTCATGTCGCAAATTACGATTGCTAGACGTCACAAACGAATGCAGTCAGTAAAGAGCACGCATAATACCTAGGTATGTAGGTACCTACATTTGTGCGGAAAGTTCCAGTGCACTTCGAAACAATTCATCGCGCTATCAATCGATTGTTGAACGCGGCCTCAGTGAAGCTGCGGCCGGGGGGGGGTTGGGGGGTGTTTGTTGGGTTTGTTGTTTTTTTTTTTTTGTTTTTTGTTTTTGGTTTTTGATTTTTGTTGTTTTTTGGTTGGGTTGTTTTTTTTTTTGTTTTTTTTTTTTGTTGTTTTGTGTTTTTTGTTTGTGTTTTGTTTTGTTTTTTTGTTGTTTTTTTGTTTGTTTTGTGGTGTTGTGCTGGGTGTTTTTTGCGGCTTGGGTTGCTTGGGTGGGTTTGTCTTTGTTTGGGCTTTTGTGTTGTGGTGGGTGGGTTTTGCGTGGGTTTTTTGTGGTTTTTGGTTCTTTGTTCCTCAGCGTGGAGTCTCAGCCGGTGGCGGTGTCGACCGCGCGCCACGTGCGTGTTGAAGTCGGGAGTGACGAAGGTGCTGAGCGACAGATTCGTGCCTAGGGCTGCGTGCAGCTGCTGCTTTCCGTGGTGACTCTCCTCGGATCGCCCACGCAGGCGCCCGATCGCGTCTTGCGTCAGCTCGACCAACTCAGAGCGAAACCTGGAACGAGGACCACGGCTGGTCGCAGTCGCGCGTCTTATCGTTGCCGGTCGCACGACTTGACGTTGTGCGTCGCGCGCTCTTTGTTAACCGGTCGCGCGTCCGAGTGTTAACTGGTCGCGCCGCGATCGAGTGTTAACCGGTCGCGCGTCCGAGTATGAACCAGTCGCGCTGCCAGTTGGGCGACCGAGCACTGTCGATCGCGCGAACGAAAGCTGCTGGTTGAGCGATCGCTCACTGTTGGTCGGGCGACCGCGCACCTCGAGCTCATGAGACAGTAGAGCACGAAGTTGGTGGAGCTGTTGAGCAGCGCGAGCATGTCGAAGATGTTGCCGAGGAGTGGGTAAATGACGCCGTATACGTAATGAGGGTAGAGGGCGGCCAGGCACGCGACCACCGCCTGCGGCGTCTCCGTCACCAGGAGAATGCTGATGATCACGAGGAGCATGGGCGTCGTCCGGTTGCCCCTGAAGGCGCCCATGACGCTGCGGCGCAGCCGGGGCCGCACCGCCTCAGTTGTCGCCGTTCCAGCCATGGCAAGTCGCGATGCCTCTCGCGAGCGCGCCATGAGGCGATGATGACGCCGTTTGGCTCGTCGACAGACGCGAAGAAGCAGGCCGACGAGCACGGTTAGCAGAATGCAGGGCAGCAGCTTGAAGACGACGCCTATGGTCGTCAACGAGACGCGCAGCAAGAAGAAGTCGCTCGCGGCCGCCCACTTGCTGATCGTGATCGTGTATCTGAAACGCGTTCGTCAAATGTGCAGCGCTGCCTGGTGGGCTGCCGGTTGGAACTCACAGTGTGCTATTCGTCAAACAATTCGGCGGTAATTTATCGCTGGGCGGGAGACGCCGAATGCCGTTGGTGAGCGCCGGCGGCAGCATGGCGACGGCCAGGACGATGCCGAGCACCGCGGCGCAACGACGCGCGCAGGCGACGTCGGGTCGCCTGCAGGCGCCTCGCGCGGTGGTCGGCCGCAGCGCCAGCAACCGGACGACGGCGACGAGAATCGACAGCCAGAGACTGGCCGTGTGCAGGTAGATCGAGAGCAGCTGATGAACCAGCAGGAAGTAGAGCCAGCCCAGCGAGTAGTGCTCGGAGGCGCATCGGTGAGCGTTCCTGCAGAACCGAATTTTTGCAAGGCGCGTGCGCTTCACTTGCGAGACGACGCCCGTACCATTGGTTCCAGGGCAGGGGCGAGAAGTGCAGCAGGTAGGTGAGATAGGAGAGGGCGACGACGGAGTCGCAGCCGGCCACGAGCGCCAGCAGCGCGTTCACGGGCGAGCGCATGCGCGGCCGACTGAGGACGACGCCGCCGACCAGGTTGGCGCTGACGCTCAGGGGGCACACCGCCACCGCGAGCAGGCCGTGCCACGCGTCGTAGGCCGACGCCGCCGTCTGCAGCCACTCTAGCCAGGACGACATTTGCTCTCCCGAAACTGAATGCGGATCCCGCTCAGGGTTGAACATTTCGCAGCGTTTTTGTTTTCTGTCGATTTGCGGCTTATAAAAACGACTGGGCTGGAAAACGCGGTCCCGGAAGCAGAAAATGTCACGCCGCGTCAGCGCGAGACGGGACGCAGCAGGCGGCGACGCGAAATCGAGTTCAGTTCTCGCTCATCCTAATTAGTTTTGGTTTGGTCGAGGCGAGTTACTGTATGGGGGAGGGGGCTGCTGACTGTGTAGAAAGAGAGTCGACAAGAAAGGATTGCCGACTGGACGGTCAGATCCCAACGAATGACAGAGAGTCAACAATCCCATGACCGGCAGCAGAAAATTGCAGAGTCTCTCGCCTACTCGCTTGCTCGCAATTGCCGCTGCGTATTGTTTGCGGGGTGCGAGGAGAAGTCGACACTAACGAACCACGCCTGTCTCTCGACTCGAGCTCGAATGCGCCTTTTTAGCGACTTCCGGCCTAATTTGCAACAAGCCCGAGCCGCATTTATTTGGTGATCGCCAAGGCTACGCAAGGACGCAGTGGCTGTGGCTACGATATGTGGGCGGTCGGAACGTGAGTCACCAAAAACGGGTTCGCCAACGACGCAAACGGAACGAACAACGCAAACAACAAACATTCGACAGGAAGTCGCCTCAGTTTTGTCTCACTGGTGCGAGTGTTCACAGCCTTGCACTATGAACACGTTCACCTGGACATGACAGACAACAGACAGGATGCCACTCTGAAGCGGAGAGTCGGAGAGAGAGAGTTCCTGAGGGGACTGGGGGGCAGGTGTTTTGTTAAGAAACTTGGCCGGAGGGTATCTCTGGAAGGATGACTGGAAGAAAAGGTTCCTGATTGGTATTTGCAAGTTGTTGTCGAATTGCAAAGCACAACTTTTCGCCAGTACTGTGTATGGGCGAGCGATCGAATCGAATACACTGAAGCTTGGGGGATGGGTATAAACCTTGTTGCTGAAGATCAAAACAATTTTCTGAGAGGGGTGCTGGTGACACCATTCGACACAACATTTTTTCTGTCCACATCCATAGTGTGCGCAATCGCCTGTAGGTGTATACGGGCCTGAACAGAGGTTGCCGAGATGATAGCCACACCCACTCCACTGTCGCACCCTACAGTACATGGACCGTATGCACACCTGATAGTTAACGCACGCCGAGCTGTACCGAACCAATCACCTCCCGAGACGACTAAAGAAAAAAATAGCGGCGCGCACCGCGCTCGCGCTGTCACGGGAGCTCGGTTAATGAGCTCCATTGACCCCGACCCCCGGCGGCTCGGGCAGACAGAGCCTGTCACTTCCGAACTGGACAGCCTCTAATTCGCAGGCTCTAATTCACGGCGTTGCGCCGACATTACGCGCGTCGGCAAGGCAGCCGCGGTCGGGCGGGACCACTTTCTCGCCGCCGTCTCTCGTCCCGCGTGACTCGTGCGTGAGGCTGCAGAGCTTCGCACCCAACTTGAGCCGAAGCAACTCGAAGCAACATGAAAAAGGCTAATGAAGGCGACACGACTTCGTCGAGGTCACGGACAACTTTGAGAACCATTCATGAAGCCCCAATTAGAACCTTGGGTGCTGTTGGGAGGATCCATTTGATGCGGATCAATTTCCTCGGGCAGAATGACTGCACGCTCTGACGGTTCTCACTAATCGATGACGGGGCGCGAGCGCAGATGCAGTAGGTCACGTCAGCCACCCCACCCTCACCCTTTGGTCACATAACACTCCCCCCCCTCCAACCGAAGAGACAAACACTCACCGAATTTCCCACATACCGAAATTACGATACCGAAATATCGATGAAAAGGGATACCTACATAGGTAGTTGCGAGAGTTTTTGCCACTTGTAAAACCACGTTTTACAGCACGTTCCAACCTAGACCAAAACCTTGGCGATCGGTACATAGGTAGTTTCGACCTTCGATTTTTCAATTCTCAAAAGTAAAAAAGTGGGTAAACAGAGGCAGGGGCCATTTGAGGTTGACACAGTGGTTTTTTGCCATGAACCAAGGTCAATACCCCGTATTTGGTGGCGGTCAACCACCACCCACCATCATGGAGCAAATTGAGTAAACATGTGCTCTTCTTAGTGCCGCCCCCACGTGCACTTATGGCGGGGGTGCAGTATTGTTTCAGCTTTGACCGTCGGTTACATGGGGGCACTATTGGAGGGGCACTAATGGAAAATTTACGGTACATTGTACTCCGTACCGTTCCGTACTATTGAGTACATTTCGATCGCATTACACTGGGTTGTTACACTGTTAAAACGAGTTCCATGATAAGGTTGCATGTGTTAAAATAGGTTCCATGAATCGGGTGCATGTGTTCAAGCTGTACAACTGAAGATCGCCCGTCCCACTGAGGATTGCGAACTGCGCTGCTGCTGCTGCTGCGCACTCGCATGGATGGATGAGCTGCGGACTGGAAACGTAGTGACTCGCTGAAACGTAGTGAGTGGCTGGCTTCTTGGAAATTAGCCGTCGTCGTCGGCGGTGGTGAGAAAGCGGCGCCACGCCGAAAGCAGAAGTGGCACGCGCCTCCACGAAGGGTGCGCGGTGGAGGCCGGCCGGGAGGACTCTTTGCCGGCGAAGACGACGCAACACGGCCAGCTAATCGGGACAAGTCCGTCGACGAGCGGACGAAGCTCGGTCGTTGTCTAGCGGAATGACCCGTCCGCCAGCCGACGACGACGACTCCTTTTCCCGGACCCGGTCCCATCCAACCCGCTGCGCTCGTCATCGGACCGCGCTCTCCAGCACGAGATACGCGCATTTGGGAATTGATTTCGCGAGGACGCAGCTAGCAGCGCCCCGAGAAGCCAAGTTTTGGCGCGGCCACTTGGGAGTCCGACTGGATGGAATTGGAACGCCTGAGCCCTCTCTCTTCCCTGCCGCCTGTTGCGGCTACTAGCTAGGCGCTTTCGTCGGCACCGACATACGCGTTTCCATGCTTTCGCCGCTGGCCGAGCGCCGCCACTGACGGATCGTCGGTCCCCCATAAACCGCCCTCTTCGCACCCTGCGCCGAGGCTCTGTTTCGACAAAGATAAAGCGGAGGCGCCGTCGTCTGGCGACGACTGCTGAAATTAACGGCTTCGTCGTCGTCGCCATCGACGAGTCGGCTCGGCCCTTGGGCAGGCCGGGCCCGGCCTCCTGGAATTTCCGCGTGGCGCGCAATCAAGGCGCCGTCGACACGGCAGGCAGCGCTGGTTTTTGTCGGGATCCGGCCGACTGCCTGCCGTCGTCGCCGTCGACACGTGTTCTCTATTCCCCCACCCCTCTCTCGGCCGCTCTATTGTTGGCCTTTATGAAGAGTGCGGACAGCGAGCGCGGCCGCCGACGACAGCCGGAGCCGTCACATCCACCTGTGCGCCGCCATTTATTTAGTTTCGACAAAGCGAACTCGGCTCCCATTTCGTCTTGCCGCGGCCAGTAGCGAGACTTTGAAAATTCTTTAAGCTGCTCTTCGTACCGCCCTGGCAAACGACCGCCGTCTAAACAGGTGCACATTTGAGCGTGCCCTATTGCCACCGTCAAGTCATTCTACGCAGAAATTCCCTCTTGGTTTCTTAATCGGCAGCGCAAGCGACCGCGCATGATTTATGCGAGGTTGAGTGGTCCGAGCGCGACTCGACCTCGGTTAGGGACTGTGGTGTGCGTGAGCGTACGGTTGTACACTACGCGTCAGGACGATCTTTGTCGGCAGGCTGTCTTCATTTCCTCCAGCTCGCCGTAGTGGACAGATCAGATTACCCAGAAGGCTGGGGGCAGAGGGAGACGGCTGTCGGGGTGGGAGGGGGGGGGGCAGAACGGCCTCTTAATCCAGCGCAGTGGCAGCCGGAGGAGTGTAGGACGTCGGTGTCGGCAGCCCGCCGCTCCTAAGGATTATTAATACGAAATGTCGACGCGCGGGGCTTCTCGACGTCGACACGGGCGCCACAGGCTGAGCGGTCGGTGCCAAATTGCCTACAATTCGGGTTGCGCAACCCCGTTGTGCGTGCGTCGAGATCGTGTACGTGTGCTTGAGAATACTCTCGCGAAGAGATTAGTCGCGCAAATGCGCGGCGCGGCGCGATTTTCACGCCCCCTCGTCGACAGGTCGGCCGGAAGGGTCGGCAGGCCCGTTTCCCCACCGTTTGGGGCGGACGCGCTCGCTCGCTCGCTTTGAACCGCGCCGCCTGTCGTCCGGCGCGTGTCGACGACAAACGCCGCTTCCTCTGCGCTTCGCTCGCGCCTCTCGTAACCCTCGGCCGCTTGGATATTGCGTTCTTTAGCGCGGCCGCGCGCACCGGTGGCGCAGATTCCATCGAATTCTTATCGGCTCGCCGTCGGCCTAAAAGAATTCTCATCTCGACGGCCGTTTTTGCCCCCGTCGAAAGGCGAGTCGGCGGCTTTCCAAGCCGAGATGGCGGCAGCTCCGTCGGCGCCGACTCCCCTGCAGCCGAGCGCCAGTCGGCGGAACGCGGAACTCGTGCCGGTGAGACGGTGTTCAGCTTTTCAACAATAAGAGTGCCTCTGCTTATACTACAACTTGTGTGTGCACTAGCAATGATGGAACCAATAGCTGGCACTAGTGGTAGGTTCTTCGCAGCAACCAATCGTACATGCAATGCCCGGCGAAAGCAAGGTAGGTATGTCGCGTACCTAGGTGAACCGGCAGTTTTTGACGAGCTTTGTCACTAATGTCGGCTGCCAACCGATTGAGAGATACCGCAAACAAACAGACTGGTAATTAAAAATTAAACAACTGATAGACATTTGAATCACAAAATCAAAGCACTTGAATTTCATTAATATACATATTTATCAATTCCATTTATTGATACAATTCGTTGGCAGTAGATCGCATCAGAATGCAGCTCCACAACTCCACAACTGGGCGCTGAGTAGGGTAGGCTGAAATTCGTCCATTCTGTTGGCTGCGGCTGCCGTCGTCGGCCAATCATGGTAATTGAAGAGACTGTTTCGCTTTTACGACCCTGGCCGGCGCTGCCGTTTCACGTCGCGCGCTGCCGACACCGGTGGCGCCGCGCCGAGCTAAGGGTGCTCGTTCCCGCAAAACGCCTTTTTTGTCCCCGTTGAAACGCCCCGCTCGACATCAAAGGGCGCCGCCGACAGCCAACGCCGCCCGGTTGACGAAACACAACACCACGTTCCCACTCCCACCCCCGTCACAAAGCGTCGCAAAGCAACAGCCGACTGCGGAAGCGGTTCGAAGTCTGGCGCAGATTCAGTTTCCCAATACCGTAACGACCGTTCCACGCGTTCCCTGCTGCTGCGACCATGTCCGATTTGCTGCAGACTCGGAAGGTAATGTTGCGATTGCTGGAAGTCATGTTGCGAATACTGCATCTGTACTTTTTGCAGTCAACATTGTACCACCTATATATATTACACAGTAGTACACTGTTTAGTGTAGTGCCGCAACACACTGTCTAGTCCGACTACAAATGCACCTACAGTCTACATCTTTATTTCTGACGAGCGCTTGCAGCAAGCACACGCTAAAAATGTCGACATGTGGCGCGTGTGTCTCACAACGCCATCCCTAGCAGGCCTTAATTGGGCGGCCATGTCTTGCGCTGACCTCAACAAACAGTGCGCTGGCTAATTGGCTCGCCAATGGCGCAATCAAGCCTTCGCCTCCTCTGGCCCTATTACCCATGTGCGTAGCTCCAGTCTCTGCGTCCAGCAGCGACAGCGCCACGGAATAAGCAGTCGCGCGCGTACGTAAAACAATTATGCGCAGTCCTTGTGGAGCCGGAGAATTCTGTTACGGGGAGTGAAGTGGAGGATCGGGTCGATTTTTGTGGCGCCAACGAGTGCTGATTATTCGCCAGTGAGTCAGCGCGAGCGCGCGCCTCCGACGAACCAATGAGTGGCGGCGTCGACGCCTGGCGCTAATCATTGGCGGGCGCGCTCATCATCGCGCCATTATGCGCCACCGGCCCTGACCATCGTGTCGACAGCGTCGTCGCCAGTCCAGTGCGACGCGTGCGGTGCCGACGCTGGCGGGACCCTGGCATCCAGGCCTCCGGGCAATATTTTAGCGCCAGAAAGGCGCGGCGCGGTCGCGCACGCGCCTCCAGCTTGTTTACCGGGACCCAGGCTTCGGCCTCCAACCTTGAGAGAGAGGGAGAGAGTGTCCGACTAATCCTATTAAGTCGGCGTCTTGGCGAAATTGTTTTCGCTTGCCGACCGCTTCGCCCGTGTGGAGGCGCAGGGGCTTCCAGCCAGCAGTCAGGGCGGGAGACACATTGTGTCGCGATTCGAGCGAAACGACCGTCGTCGCAGCATATTGTTCAAATATTTGCTCGTCGTCAGCGCCGCTGGCTGACTGTGCTCCGCACAGTCGGCGCGATGACGAATCCGCGTTGTCGCCAGTCTCTTGCCGCTAATGGCTCCAGCGCCCGAGAGTTCCACCAGACAGTCAGTCGAGTGTTGCGAGCTCTCCTCTCCTCGTCATGCTCTCTCCCTCTCCCTTGCAGCCATTGTTGTACAGTTCGCCTACCCCTTGTTCGCTGATTCGCAACTAGACGTATACAAACTGTACACCGCGTGAACAGGCCTCCCTTGTCTAGAGCAGGAGCCAGTGAGTGCTGCTGCGGAGTGCGGACGGCGGCGCACCGACTTGTCAGGGATAATTTGCGGTGACAGGGCGCGCTGTAACTTGGCGCGGCGCGTCGTCTCGTCTAGTCTCCAGTCAATCGCCTTATGTACGTACGCCTAGCGTCTCGGTGGCGCGTCGGCTTCCAGCTGCTCGTTGTTCTTTTCCCACCGCGAAGCTTTCCAGGGTGAACCCTCCCAGAGTGACAATCGTCGGCAGAATTCCGGTTTCGACGCGCTCGCGCACGCGCGCCGAACAATACAAATGGACGACCAATTGACGGCGACGACGGCGACGTTACGCCGACGCTCTGAATCGGCTCGGCTTTTATTCCAACAGCAGCAGCGGCGGAATTCTCCATTTTGACGAACGAGGACATACCCCTAGCGTTCGGCGTTCCGCCGCGCCACTTGTTGTTTATTCCGAAAGTGCCAACACGACGGAAGCGCTTTTTCGCGTGGAAACACGAAGCGTGGACTTGTTTGCCCTTGCACAGTCGGCGGCGCCAGCAGCGAGCGGTCTGACGCATCGGCTTTTGTTGACCGAGTCGTCTTCGGCGCGGAGGAGCCG
>JASAMY010001070.1:0-38119 GCA_030248085.1 Paralinhomoeus sp. GSCO2_6 | reverse complement strand
ATTAGTCAAAGGCCATTTCTACGGCAGGTCACCAACCTGGTGAAAGTGGCAAGGGGTCCCATCTGGCTGTCGATGTCTTATGCGCCCACTAATCGCCTAGCATCCGTGCACACGTGGACAACAACACTCCGAGTCAATTCGATTGGAACCCAAAATGGAAATAGCGCGACTGCCAAAAGTTGTGCGAGGCGCGGCGCGGCGTTACGTTGACGTCGATGATTCGTCTGGCCGCGCGCCGAATCAGCAAGCGCCTTAGCGACTGCTTGGGAACTGCGCGCACGCGATATGCAGTTACACTGAACGAGAGCGCGCTTTCCCAATTTCAATGCGCTTCCTTTGTCAACTCGACACGCGCGCCCTTTCCTCATGCGTTCATTTCCACGGCCAACCTGGTGATGGTCGACGTGGCCAGGGGTCCCATCTGGTTGGCGATGTCCTCGAGTGGGGCGAGAGGCACGGGCGTGCGTGGCTGGCTCACGCCGCCGGCGCCCGCACCGTACTGCACCGGTGTGGTGGGCGCGTCCATGGGGAAGGCGTCCGGCCGAGGGTTGCGCACGTAGACGAGCACGCACTTGTCGTCCGGGCGGGCCGCCTTCAGCACCGCCACCGCCTGCTCGTGCGTCACGTTCACCAGACTGTAGTTGCCCACCTGGAATGCAGAACCCATCAATGGCCCATACAGCATAGCCATCTCCATGACGTCTTTCGGTCTACAGACACCGGCCACGAGTGCCGCCACAGCACGAGAAAGTCCATTGATAGGGGAATACACGTTCCGCTTATTGGATCCATGGAGAATTGCATGCAGGCAGAGGCAGCGGGAACTCACCGCGAGCAGTTTGTCGCCCACTTGCAGGTTGCCGTCCGCCTCGGCGGCGCCTCCGGGAATAATCTTGGTGACGTAGATGCCGGTGTCGCCGGGAATGTGCTCGTTGTTGACGCCGCCCGCGATGCTGAAGCCGAGACCGGTGGGGCCCTTGTGCAGCTCCTTGCGCTGTACAGGCTGCCCGCCGAACTCCACCGGCGTCTTGGGTCGCAGCTCGGGCAGGACGCGGACACCGCCGAAAGGCTGCTCCGCCGCAGCTGGGGGCTGGTACTGCTGCGGCTGGGGCTGAGCGGCCGGCGGCTGGCCGTAGTCGGGCCTCACGGGCGGCGGCACGGCGGCGTTCTGCTGCTCGTAAACCACCGGCCTGGTGGACGCCGGCTCCGTCTGGGGAGGCACCTCGTAGTAGGGCAGCGTCGGCGCCGCCAACGCCGCCAACCAACGCCCAAGTATGCATTCAGTACAACAGACAAGCGCGATTCCGACGTAAGGCCACTCGTGACGCACCCGCTATTTGCCTACCCGATTTGCGAAACCCTATCAATGGCGTAGCCAAGGGGAAGCTTTCCCCTTGTGGTGTTTGCACAAATGATACATGGCATTCACCCGACAGTACACGGATACGAAACTGTGATCCATTGCACTGGTCATGCCATTGGAAAGAGATCTGGTTTATGTAGAATTAATAGACCAGACCAAACAGACCAATCGAAACATGTTCGAATGGCTCGCCTGAAGTTCTGTCGCAAAGGCTGAAGAGGCAAACAGCGTTCCGCGTGTGTTGAGACGAAATTGAGCAGCCAGCTCTTAAAACCTTTCAAAACTATGATCTATCGATGTGGCATTCATAAAGATTGCGGGCGGGGGCCAGTTTAGATCGCAAAGAGAACTCGCGTCACAGTCACAGTCGATCGATCTTGAGCTGAAACGACCGGGGTCACTTTAGAATACGAGAGATTTAGATTTTCGCTCTAGGATTTCGGTTCTAGATGCAGTAGCACAATGTAATGACGTAAATTGCGAGTGGCGCAAAACGTCCACATCAACAGGTAACACGCACTCGGATTGCGATCCAGTCAAAGGGGGCGTGGAGGAACGCAGCACACACGAAACGAGCACGTCTGCCGCGTACATGGCTGCGGGAAAAGAATGAAGCTGCTGGGCGAAGCTACAATAGGTGATTATCAACTGAGTGATTGCCTAGCTGTTGCCAGTGGCGGCGCGCTGCTTTTTGGCCATTCCCTGGAGGATGAGATTCGCCGGTCCGAAGGCGACGGCGGCGCGTCCGCCGTGCCGTTTGCTGCCGCTCTTCATTAGGCGGCTCCGACGCGACTTGAGCAGCTCCGCGTCGATCGAGCTCATCCGCCGGTGGCGCTGACCGCTCCGCCGCCGGCCGCCCGCCAGCAGAGCCCCTTCCCCGGGCACGCCGAGCGCACTGCCGCTGCTCCGTCGCTCGTCCAGCGCCAGGCCTGGAAACGGCGATCCAACGGTGTCGGACAGGGTCGGTCTTGGGGGCAAACGAACCATCCGCCATGTTCTGGCTGTCTTGGCTGTCGAAGCTGTCCTGCTGAGGCGTGATCGTGATAGTGGGCGACTTGAGGACCGGCTGTCTGGGCTGTCCAAGTCTCGGCGAGGACGGCGCTTCGAGCGACTCGACGTCGAGCGCCCGAAAGCGCGTCCTCTTCAGCTGTGCCGGCGACGAGTCAGGCGGACTCGTCGGCTCGTGGCTGTCGGCGCGCAGAGAGGCGAGCTCGAGCTCCTTGCGCCTGATCAGCTCGTGGATTCGCTTGGCGGCCGTGTGCTTGCCGCCCGCGTCCCCAGTCACCATCCACTCGCCGCCGCCGTCCACTTGGCTCCTGCCGAGTCGACTCAGTACGTGTGGTGAATGCGACGTACGGACGCACGCACGGACCCTAGTCTGGTAGACCAGACGGCGAGCAGGTACATGAGTATGATGGCGCTTGCGGTGAGCGGCAGAATGGCGACGTTCATGAACTCGGTGATTGGGTCGAACCGAGGCGTCCGCTCGAAGTTGAGCACCACCCACTGGAAGCGCGCCGACAGCTGGGGCACTACCGCCGCCATGACCTCTGCAACAGGCCATGGGTTGTCATCGTCTTCTGCTGAATTTCTTTTTGCGGGATGCAGAGCAACGCACTGGTGAGAATCGCCTTGTGCACGAGCGGTCGGTCCTGCTTGACGGTGATGCGGACGTCGAAGGGGTAGAGGACGACGAAGCGGACCTGCACCGCGTCGAAGTCCCACTTCGGGTAGTTCTCCAGCACGACGACGCTCTCCTCGTCGAAGCGGCTACTGCAATACTGCTGCAGCAACTCATCCCAGCTTCAAAGAACCTTGTGGAGCCACAACGAAAGGGGGACACAAACCCGTTGAACCGCTCCATCCTGCAGTCGCGCGGTTCAGGTGAGCACAGCTCGTTGATGGTCGATGCGAACAACTTACGAAAGTCGGCCGACATGCGTGGCGACCACTGAATCGCACGATTAAACTGGTTTGTGAACTGCGCAGCAGCGGCACGCATGCACGTCGCGCTCGCTCACAGGCGTGGGTCCGCAGGAAGCGATTCTGAATCCCATGATGTACTCGCTGAGGTAGTTTTCTGAATCAAGAAGACAGCTTGAGACTCCTTTCGAAGCATGACAAATTTAGAAGCAAGTTTATTTCGCACTGAACACCACATACTGCAGAACTGAGGGTATGCAAACTACACATTGTACATTCGTCACGTATCCGTCTCAGTCACCTGGGTCGACAAGCTGCGGTCCTGTGTTGACCTGCACTGGCGGATCCAGGGGTGGGGGAAAGGGGGAATTCCCCCTCCCGAAATCGGAAATCTAGGGGGGAAAAGGGGGGAAAGGGATAGGCGGTGGGAGAAGAAACACGCCTAGTGGGCCTTGTTTTTAGCATAAAATTGCTTGTAGGTGGTCGAAAACAGCAAAATTTTCGCCTGCGGCGCCGTTTATGTTCGTTAATAGTCGAAAATGAACTAATTAGGTCACAAAACCACTGCCAAAATGGCCCAACATCCAAAAAGTTCAACAGGGTCCTCCCTTCTGCAAAATTCCTCCCCCCTCCGAAATTTTTTTCTGGATCCGCCAGTGTTGACCTGGCCCCAGGCCCAGTCGGCGGCGAGCCACGCAAGAGCAGCGAAGTACGTCGCGGTCCTCATCTTTCAGTTCTTCTGTCATCAATCATTGCTGGGCCCGTCAGCGAAAGACTTATTGAGTCAGCGACTCGCGTCGGCTGCGGAAGAGCCGCGTCGACAGCCGCTTTAACAAATTCCGTAACTCTCCGAATACAACTCGAGCGGGGAGATGCGGAAGAGAATATGCCTAATAGGCGCAAACGGTAACGGATGGCGTCGGTGTTGAATTCGTCTGCGGTTGGTGGCGCCCGCCAGGTGCCGCCGAGCGGATCCTGTCGCCGCAACACCCGACTGCCCACTTTCTTGCGGTCCGTTCCCTCCCCGAATGACAAGTGGTCGCAACTTGCCGCGAGGAAAAGTGAGACAGCATAACGCTCAGCAATTGCTTACGTGCAGGGCATTCTCGTTCGACGATCAAATGATTTGCACGGCGCGCACAAATACAGATTCAGGCACGCGTCACTGTATTGTATCGCACAAAGACAGGTTATGACACGACGCAGACTTTGGACTTGCGGTCGCCGACGGGGCCGACGATGGGGAAGACGCCGTTCTTGGAGGGGTCCTTGCGGGGGTCCACCTCGAGCGTCAGGTGCTGGCGGTTCTTGCCCCGGCTCTTGCGTCGACCGCCCTTGCTCGCCTCGACGTTCTGCTGGGAGAGCAGCGCCTCCATGTCGTCATAGCCCTCGTCCGACCAGCCCGCTTCTATAGGTGTGCGCTCACGATTCCCTCTCCTCCCTCGTTCTTCACGACGCCGCCGCCTCTCCTGGCTGGCAGCCAAGCACCTACTCCTTTCCAGACCGCTCAGCTCCCACAACGACCTGCGCGTGCTGCGCAGCAAAAAGTACGTCGGTGTCTTCTCCTTCTGACTCTTGACAACTTGAAGAGGTCGGTGGTCCTGAATCGTAGCGCTCGACGCGTTCAGATACGGAGGGGGTTTGACCGACTTGGAAGGTGAACGCGTCGAAGGGCAGGACGGCGTCGTAGGTGCTCTTGGTGAGGAGGATGCGCGTCGGCTGCGAGAGGCTCTCCATGCGCGAGGCGATCACGACCGTGTTGCCGAAGACGCAGTAGCGCGGCATCTTCACGCCCACCACGCCCGCCACCACGGGGCCGCTGTGCACGCCCGCGCGGATCTGACACGACAGTTCGTGTTTACTCGTCGACCTTGAGAATATCGATCGCGCCTACGCGTATGGAGCGCTCGGCGACGGGCGAGATGACGCTCGTCGACTCGAACATCATGCCGAGCGACATGTTGAGAATGCGCTCCGCGTGGTCCCCTGCCTCCTCGGGACAGCCGCCCACCACCTGCGCCGCACCCGCTCGTCCCCACACGCTTGCGTGACGCAATGTTTCGTCAACCAGTCACCCACCATGTAAGCGTCGCCGATGGTCGCGACCTGCAAGCAGAGTACGTAGTGTAAGTAAGCCTCTAGTCGGTGTGTGCAGTGCGCGCGCGCCTCGAGAAGGCAGCGGCGTACATGTATACCTTGTAGAGTCGGTTGAGGTCGCAGAGTCGGTCGAAGCGTAGGTACATGTCGTTGAGGAGGTGCACGACGTCGATGGGGCTGCAGCGCGCGCAGATCGTCGTGAAGCCAACGATGTCCGTGAACAGCACCGTCACGTTCGCGAACTCCCCTGCGACACAGCCGACCAATCAGAAACATACACAACAATCGTCGCGAATAGCGCCTATATAAGAAGCCCATAGGTATTATAAGAAGCTGCAATTCAGGAGATTTGATTTGCTCGTAATGAAAGTGTATCGTCACCTGGCGTCATGTCATGTACGCGCGTACATTGGTATCTAAGGGGCTGAGGGCGTCCTCACGCAAGCTGGGCTCAACCCATGATCCCATGAATAAATTAGTTCTGTCTAAGATGTGAGACATGCCAGTGAGAAGAGAGCAATCAAAGTGACGGTAAACAAGTGACAGACGTACAGGATATGGCTGACTGGAGTCGTCTCTCGCTTGAAAGGGGGCCGACAAAGTTCCCCGCAAGTCGGCCCTTCTATTTTATAAGCCACCATAATCCCCCCCCCTATATTTATACACCCTCCAAGAGTTCGAATTAAACAATTACTCCCCGGGGTGCTAATCATAGGGTTTACGGTATGTTCAACTTTGAGAAGCAGACAGCCCGAGACGTCCGTGGCCACTCCAGTTGCAGCATTCTCGATTTCTTCCAGTGACTTGAGCCGTAGTACGAACGTTCCTGTCAACACAAACCATGATCGCATGATTTCAACTGTCTGAATTGTCAACCATTGATGTAGGAGAGGATGTTGCTGAAGGTTAACGTCGTGTTGGGGTAGACGATCACGGCGATGTGCTTGAGCTTTGTGTGGCCCGACGTGCAGAAGGGGAACATTCGGCGGATCTTCGCACCGAAGTGCTCGAGCAGCAAGTCCTGATTGAAGCAGATGTGGTGGGGAAAGCAGTTCACGAAGTCCGTCTTGCTCAGCAGGTGCTCGGACTGAACCGATTGGGAGTCAGTGAAACGAGGGTCCGGTGTCGGAGAGGGGCGCAGACGACATAAGAAAACGAGCGAGTACTTCGGTGGTACATAGCGTAGCATCGTCGCGCGCGTGGTCGGTGGGTTCGACTCCCACCCCACCACGGTCACTGAGTTACTATAATCTCCTTGTGCAAGTAAGGGATGAACGCCCGTTTCCATTGCTTCAGTGTCGGGCGGCCCCGGGCTTCGGGGGCCTCAACCCGAAATCCATGCCAGGTGGGCGGGCCGCCTTCCCTCGCTGGAGGTGAACGCAGTAAAGTATTGATCCGCCAGACCGTCATTGATTGTTTCTCTGGCCGTGAGCTGCGTGGTGGTGGTGGTGGTGTCAAGATGAAGTGTGAAAACTGGAACTGCCTTGTAGATGTCGACTTCGGTGAGGAGGCTGCGCATGGAGCGGTTGACGACCGATGCGCTACTGACGGTGGAGACGGCCTCGCCGTGCGCGCCGGCCGCGTCCTCGTCGCGGCCGATCTGCGAGATGGTGAAGACGACGTGCTCGGTGAAGCGGTCGTCGCTGTGCATCTCCTGCCGCCGCTCCACCATCAGCATCACGATGTCCAGGTCGAACAATCGGCGACACGCCTCGCGCACAACGCCTGCGAAGCCATGAAATTGGCCCTAATCTGGCCGGCTTTGCGTCTACTTAATTACCCTTAACAATGGGATAGAGGCCGCTGCGCGACGAGTAGTAGTGGAGAATCACGCTGTTCTCGTCTTTGGGCTCGCACCGAAAGGACGGCCCCTTCAGGTGGCTCTTGTAGACGACGTGGTCCACAAAGTAGTGCAGCGAGTCCAGCTGATTCAGGAAGCTCTGCAAACTGCCCTGGGACACTTACGAGCACCAGAATGCGCGTTGTCATTCTAGCGAAAGCACACAGCACTTCCAAATCCGGAGCCATCGCTCTCAGCAGCTCGTCCCAGCCAGTTTCCATGGTGAACTGTGGGATGGCAGTCAAGCATACGTACAATAGTTGATTGAGTCTAGTGATTCGGTCGCCTGTAGAAAGTTTACTATGGCATTGATATGGTACATGAATGGACAAAATTGTCGCCGACTACCATCCCTGAAAGAGGAAGCCGCCGTACGCTTCCCAGACTTCTTCGAGTGGAATACCTGAGCGAAATTATCTGATTTTTTTTTGTTGCACGACGCTATGAAGTTGGCGCACCAATGACGGAACCGACGGCCTTAACCAGCGCCATCGTCTCTTCATCTGTGTAATAATGATCGATGATGCTCTCATTGCCTGGCTCTGCATATCCGGCCATGTCACTAAACATCACGTGACATTTCGTTAATCGATATGCTAAGCAGAGCCACAAATCACTTACACAATGCGCAGCCACACTTCCTCGCCATACTTGCGCAGAATCAACTGGCGTAGGTTCTCGTGAATCCAGCCGTACTAAAGTAAATTAGCACACAGGCTATTGTTACCGTATACGTTCAGTCAAACACTGTTGACTTGTGCTTTTGTATATGCTAACAATGTGCGTATCGACCGCGTCGCTCGCTACAGTACTGCCAAAAATATCCAGGTAGGGCGCACCATTGCGGAGAGTAGGCAGTCGAAGAGTCAAGATGCCGCTGACGTGGGTGCGTGCCAGTCAGAGCGCGTTTGAGAGTAGCCGTCGCCGGCCAGAGCGCGCGGCGACAAACGGCCGGCACACGACATGACGTCCTTATGAAGCTGCGCCAATGCGATCCGCGCACGCGACGCCGCCGCGCCATCAATCGGGACCGACTTCTCAGTTGATTAGAGGGCTTCCACCCGGCTTCCAAATGTACATGTATGTACACGTGAATACATACGAACCCGGCCAATACGCACGCACAACGCCGTAGCCGCCACAGTGCAGTAGTTAACGAACTTGGCGCGGAATGCCTTGTCTCATTAGGCACAGAAATCGCACCCAAACGACTTGCGTCGACGACAATTAAACTTGAGTGAGCGATCTACTTACAACTCCGGCGGTTGTCCGTGTATGTCTGCGTGTCGCGTCCGGGCTATAACTCTCGAACGGCTCGACGGATCCGGACGGGCGATGGCTCGTTCGACTCGGCCTCGCTCCGCATTTCGACAGACGCTATTCGTTTTGGCGACAAATATCGATAATACCGATAAATAGCGAAAATAAAATTCTGGGAAAAACATTTTGGTGTGACTAATGTTTGTCCTGCAGGGAACGCGTCTTTTAGAAAACGATTACTTTTTCGGTTCTCTCGAACGGCCCGACGGATCTGGATGGGCGATGGCTTGATCGACTCGGCCTCGCCCGGCATTTCCATATATGCTGCTGGTTTCAACGATAAATACCGATAAATGGTGAAAGTGACAAAAAGAAGCGAAAACGGTGTTTCTAAGGTCTAAAGGGGTAAGTAGTAAGCCTAAAGGGGCAAGAAGGAAACAAACGGTACTGTAATGGAAACAAGCGATCCTAAAAGGAAACTAAACAAAATCGACAGCAATATCGCCTGCGTGCACGGATAAAGGTGCGATGCGGCTCGTTCGACCTGTCATCGCTAGAACCGGTTTCAGATGTGAACAGCATATGCCAACAGTCGACCCACTGAACAGATGGCGCGCCAAGCAGCTAGTGCGCTGGACAGGCGGACTGGATGGCACGCTGAACAGCTGGGGCGATCGACAGGCGGACTGGACGGCACGCTGAAAACCTGGGGCGATCGACAGGCGGACTAGACGGCAGGCTGAACAGCTAGCTCGATCAACAGGCGGACTGGCTGGACGGCAGGCTGAACAGCTAGCGCGATCGACAGGCGGACTGGACGGCACGCTGAACAGCTGGGGCGATCAACAGGCGGACTGGACGGCACCCTGAACAGCTAGCGCGATCGACAGGCGGACTGGATGGCTGGCTGAACAGCTAGCTCGATCGACAGGCGGACTGGCTGGACGGCACGCTGAACAGCTAGCGCGATCGACAGGGGGACTGGATGGCAGGCTGAACAGCTAGCTCGATCGACAGGCGGACTGTCTGGACGGCACGCTGAACAGCTAGCGCGATCGACAGGGGGACTGGCTGGACGGCACGCTGAACAGCTAGCGCGATCGACAGGGGGACTGGATGGCAGGCTGAACAGCTAGCTCGATCGACAGGCGGACTGGCTGGACGGCACGCTGAAGAGCTAGCGCGATCGACAGGGGGACTGGATGGCAGGCTGAACAGCTAGCTCGATCGACAGGCGGACTGGCTGGACGGCACGCTGAACAGCTAGCGCGATCGACAGGGGGACTGGATGGCAGGCTGAACAGCTAGCTCGATCGACAGGCGGACTGTCTGGACGGCATGCTGAACAGCTGGGGCGATCAACAGGCGGACTGGACGGCACGCTGAACAGCTAGCGCGATCGACAGGCGGACTGGACGGCAGGCTGAACAGCTAGCTCGATCGACAGGCGGACTGGCTGGACGGCATGCCGAACAGCTAGCTCGATCGACAGGCGGACTGGCTGGACGGCACGCTGAACAGCTAGCGCAATCGACAGGCGGACTGGACGGCACGCTGGACAGCTGGGGCGATCGACAGGCAGACTGGACGGCACGCTGAACAGCTAGCGCGATCGACAGGTGGACTGGACGGCACGCTGAACAGCTGGGGCGATTGACAGGCGGACTGGACGGCATGCTGAACAGCTAGCGCAATCGACAGGCGGACTGGACGACACGCTGAACAGCTAGCGCGATCGACAGGCGGACTGGATGGCACACTGAACAGCTAGGGCGATCGACAGGCGGACTGGACGGCATGCTGAACAGCTAGCGCGATCGACAGGCGGACTGGACGGCACGCTGGACAGCTGGGGCGATCGACAGGCGGACTGGACGGCATGCTGGACAGCTGGGGCGATCGACAGGCAGACTGGACGGCACGCTGAACAGCTAGCGCGATCGACAGGTGGACTGGACGGCACGCTGAACAGCTGGGGCGATTGACAGGCGGACTGGACGGCATGCTGAACAGCTAGCGCAATCGACAGGCGGACTGGACGGCACGCTGAACAGCTAGCGCGATCGACAGGCGGACTGGATGGCACACTGAACAGCTAGGGCGATCGACAGGCGGACTGGACGGCATGCTGAACAGCTAGCGCGATCGACAGGCGGACTGGACGGCACGCTGGACAGCTGGGGCGATCGACAGGCGGACTGGACGGCATGCTGAACAGCTAGCGCGATCGACAGGCGGACTGGACGGCACGCTGGACAGCTGGGGCGATCGACAGGCGGACTGGACGGCATGCTGAACAGCTAGCGCGATCGACAGGCGGACTGGATGGCACGCTGAACAGCTAGCGCGATCGACAGGTGTCCTGGACGCAGTGGACAGTGTGCTGAACAGCTAGAACGCTCATCACGCGGCTGCTAGCGCACTCGTCATACAGACTGGACGGCATGCCGAACAGCTAGTGTGCTGGTCACACGGAAAAGTCGACCTGCTGAACCGCTGGCGCGCTGGCCACGTGGAATGGACGGCACGCCGAACAGCTAGCACGCTGGTCACGTAGACCACTTGGCATGCTGAACAGCTAGCAGTCTTGTCACGCAGACCAGTCAACCTGCTGAACAGCTAGCGGGATCGTCACGTGGACCAGTGGACCTGCTGAACAGCTAGCCTGCATTGATACACGGACAAGTTGACCCACTGAACAGCTAGAGCGCTCGTCACATGGACTGGTTGACCTGCTGAACCGCTGGCGCGCTCGTCACATGGACTGGATGGCATGCCAAACAGCTAGTGTGCTGGTCACGCGGACCACTCGACCAGCTAAGCAGCTAGCCTGCATTGACACGCGGACAAGTCGTCCTGCTGAACAGCTAGAACGCTCGACACATGGACCAGTCGATCTACTGAACAACTAGTGCGCTCGTCATGCGGACCAGTTGGCATGCCGAACAGCTAGCGCTCGACACGTGGACTGACTCAATGGCATGCTGATTGGCTATCGTGGTTGAGACATTGCCAGTTAGCTGCGCTTGGCACGTGGACTAGATCAACACGGTGGCCGACTCAGCACTGGGTTGCTACATAGGTGGCTGACTGGCCGAAGGCCGCTACGGGCGTCTAGTGAATAGATACATTAGTCAGCGGCGCTCACGAAGCACGTGCCTATGTATGTTGTAGGTGCATGAATCGATCGCAGGTCTGCAGATCGTGAGAGCCAGACCACTTCCCTGGGGGCCTTTCAGTTTATTAGCTCCCTTCCCCCCCCCCCCACATGGGCCCAATCCTTAATGGGCCGCCAAATCAGTTTAGAATTGACGGTTAAGGTAGGTATAGCTACGGTACGAGAAAACGGTATTGCAGGGGCAGCAGGCTCAGAAATGAACACGTGATGATACAATGCAGAACCAACAGAATAATTATTTGGACAATTAAACTGCAAAATGCACCGAAATATGCGACGTGGGTCATGCTGGACAAATCGTCACTGAGTGTGCGAGCTTTCGAAATCCTGTCGGGTCACATTCGAAACGACTTGAACGCATGAACAAGGCTGGCTTTGTGTTTGAAGTGCTGCAGATGACAGTGACGCTGGCTGTTCGGCGGGTCGGTCCGCGGCTGCTCGACGGTCTCGACGAGCAACAACGGTTGCTGGGAGGAGCTGGTGGGAGAAGGGCGCGAGCAGTGGGTCATCTCCAGCTCGATGCCCGTAGCCGAGGCGGGCAGGAGGGCGAGCTGCGCGATCGGACGGCGCACGCCCCACTCGCCGCGGCTGGCCAGCCGCCCGTCGCGCAGGAATGCCAGCAGTTTCTGCGGATAGCCCAGGTGAAGGACGAATGCCACCAGCAAAAAGATGATTATTCCGCCGATGATCGCAAACGTCGCCAGTCGGCTCGCGTAGGGCACTCTGCAAGCGACTGCGTTCCACACTGCCAGCAAGCGCCCGTGGTACGCACCTATCCGTGACCAGTTGCCCCTCCTTGCCATGGTCGGGATGGTACTGGCTTTCGGCCGACCAAATGATGAACGTCTTGTCATTGAAGGCCCTGTAGTCGTCTCTGGCCTCTAGATCTCTCAGCGTCAGTCCCACCAGCGGTCTTCGGAGACGACGCAGCTCGTCTGCCGACGGCAACGATGCGTTCATCCTAATCGGAAGCACTCTTCTCAAGACGCCGACAGAACAACGTTTTCCCTCGCAGACAATTGAAAGCGCTGCGTCGTTCTCAGTCGCTCGCTCGCTTGTTGTTAGACGTCGACTTCCTGGCGACGGATTCGCCGTCGCAGGTCAGCAGGGGACCCTCGTCTCCAGGCTACCACCAAGTCGGCGCGACTGCGTCTAGGTACTTTATGCTGATCGGCCGAACATAAAAGACAGCGGGTCGGCTGGCTGCGCCTCCCTTGCCGCCGAATTGGCCGCCCGCCCGCCCAGTCAGCAAGCAGCGCTGATGAGCGGGTGACGCATGTGTGCCGCCTACTAGAGGATGCAGAGCCAAAATGTTGATGCTGACTACGGCTGTCGCAGCAACCTGCTCGCTATAATGGGGAAAAGGTCCAAAAAATCGGTAATTTTGACAGCGAAATTAGCATTACCATTCAAGTATAGAAGTATAGAGCCCCTCCAATAGTGTCCCCTGTAAGGAGACGTTGAAAGAATAGTGCCCCGGGGGCCGGGGCACTATTGGAGCATCTACGGTACTAGTGTACCTGTGGGAGGGGGGGGGGGAGGGTAGGGAGCTGATTTTTGGGTTGGTCGATCGGTGTCCTCCTCCAATCCCTCCCAATTACTGGCATGAAACTAGCCAGCGAGCGACCCTCTGCTCTCTTCGTTGCAAATCACACACGCAACAACATAGTACGTCAAAAGACGCTGCTTCTTACGCGTATAGCGTGCAACTCACAGTAGGGGGTCCTTAGCCTAGCATAAATGCGCGCTTTGAATGTACGCGGAACAGTGCAAACGAACATAAGTCGCTTCAACGAATATCACAGATGCTCCACAGGCGACGCACACACGCACGAGCAACGCATGAACAGTGACAAGAAAGGACCGTAAATCCTCCACACCCTGGTGGGAGGTACTTCTTGGGCCGCATTGAGGCTAACGAGCGTAGTTTAGCTGTGATACAGCACTGAAAAAGTACTCAAAACCACGCGGGGGACGGGCAGTAGTTAAACATTCGGGGTTGGGGGACGTCCCCTCCCAGTTACAGATGTTACTGCACTTGCAGCGCCTGGGGAAAAATAATTCGAGGATTTACGGTAAGCAGAAGCGGTAGAGAGACAACGGTGGTCGCTTTAGCTGCTGCTGCTGCCGCGCTCGCTGGATTGTAATCGGGTTGTCGAACGCTCCGATTGCCAAGCAATGCCAATAGTCCGTGTAAGATCCCCCACTAAAGATTCTCGTAACTGCGACCGTCCCGCTCGCCCAGAAAATCCTCAAGGGCCGAATTAGCGGAAGGCGCCTCTACAACCATCGGACTTCTACCGTAATTTTTTAACAAAAAAAATTCGCCAGCGCACCGAAGTTGTCGAGCAGCGAGTCCTGCTTCTGCTGCTTGGCAACTTTGCTTTTCGTCTTTTTACGTTCCGTTTTCTCGTCGGCTTTCTTGGAGGAGCGATCCTTCCTGCCTTTTGATTTCTTGCTCTGAACATCGAGTATTGACTTTGCAAATAAAAATTCCGTCGAACCGTAGCGAGCGAGGGCGTCTACCTTTTTGGGCGACGCGTCGTCTGTGGAGCCGGAGGCGTCGGCGACCTTCTCCAGGTCGAGGAACTGGCCCGTCACGCGCTCCTTCTCCGCCTTCTTTGGGCCTTTGCGCGGAGACGACCCCTTCTTCGGCGAGTCCTGCCGCCGCTCTTAATGAACGGCACACAGCCCGGATTGCAGACAGGGCGCCAGGGGATGGGTTCGCTTCGAACCGGGCGCGCTGTCCTCCTCATCCGCCGACTCTACGGGCACCGCAGCAACGAGGGGATTGAGTTTGGGGTCGTCGGCCGCAACGCCCTCCTGGCTCTCGTCGCGCTTGAACGTCGGCTGGCGCTGAAAAGCGCCTGGAGAGGGTGAAAAGCGGCGTGTCTCAGTCCAAGTCCAATGGAGTGTCTCACATCGGTGGCGGGCGCGGGACTGCTGGGGCCGCTGCTGCTCGCCAGCCAGGCGTCCAGGTCCTCTGCAGTGATCGAGTGGGACACCGCCGCCACCGGGGCCGTATCCTCCCTTTCTCCCTCCTCCCCCTCCTCCTGGGCGCTGTCCTCATCCGTCTTTTCTTCGACGCCCATGGGCACTTTGAACGCTGCACCAACAACATTGGTCGACAGTGCACGCACCACCAACTGTGGTGCACGCACGACTCACCCGTAGGCGTCAGGTCTGCACTTTGGGCAGCTGTCGCGGCCGGCGGCGGCGGTTTGGCCGGCAAATGCTCGGTGATGTCGCGCGTCGTCTCCTTGGCATGGGCCGATTCGTCGAAGTCCTCCTCCTGCACCGACACCGTCGGACTAAAAGTGGTTGAAAAAAAAATTAGAAAATTGCAAAAAGAAGCGCGGAATTTTACCGATCTTCGTCCTCGCTGACGCTCGTCGAGACGGCGCGAGCGCCAGCGGGCGCCGACGGTTTCAGTTCCATTTTCAGTTCGGAGACGCCAGTTAACTGGGGCGCTTCCTTCTGACGACTGAAACCGCACTCTCTTTCTCAGGAATACATTTCTCAACTTGCTTGCTTCTTTCGTACATTTGCTTCTTCGCCAAGTCAGACGAGCTGGAGTCCTTCGAGAGGACGGCGGTGCCTTTGGTGCCGTTCTTGTCGGAGGCGGACGATTGTTCTAAAGGAGAGCACAACGACACCTGACGATTTCACCTCGTAACGCGTAAGACTCGCCGTCACCGGGAGAGGAGGAAGCAGGGCCGTTCTGTCCGTTGAGCTCGACGGTCGGAGTGAGTCCCACCGCATCCGCCACCTCCCGGCGGCGCTCGTTCAGATTGTCAATGAACCTGCAGTGTCCCTGGAGCTTCAACTCTACAAATATCCACCCCACCCCTCCCGCGAAGGCCGTACAGGTCGTAGTTGGCCTCGGCCGTCTCCTCCCACTCGTCCAACTCCTCGTAGGTCGTCTCGATGTCGCGCTTGTTCGTCTCCAGCTGACGTTGCAGCGTCTCGCGCTGCAACGTGATTATGACGTGTCACCAAGACCCGTACGCAAAACCGGCTGGACGCAAGAAGAAGCGGACTTGCAGGTACAGGAAGGGCACGTTGAAAAAGGTGTAGAGGAAGCGTAGACCGAAGCCGTTCCGCATGGACGACTCCGCGTAACGCACTTGGGCCGGAGTCGAGCCATCGGACAAAGGCTCCCTGAACACAGACCTGAGGTCGACACAAGCTGATAAGGGGGGGGGGCATGGGAGACCGTTCGAAGTGCTCGGCGAAGACCCTGGCCTGATCCTCCGTGACCTGCCTGTGGTGGCCCATGTCGCGCCGGTTGCCCAATACTGAAGTGATTAATTGGCAAGCGTTTACGTTCTCCAAGACGAAAACAGGCCAACCCACCTAGCACGGGCACATTGGAAGGGATGTTGGGAAGCTCGCGTTGCACGTAGTCAAAGGTCCTGCAACGGGAGAAAGTGGCCCATTAGGCACAGGGGGGGGCTGGTGGACGCACGCACCAGAGTTTGGTCATGTCGAACATGAGTATGACGCCATGGGCCCCTTTGTACACGTCGACGAAGCGAGCGTCGCACGCCGCCTCCTCGTACTGAAAACGACAGTGGCTGTGAGGGCGACGACGCAACTGCGACTGGACAGGGGGGGGGGGATTGTTGTTATTATTGTTGTTGTTTTTATTTTGGATTAAGGGAAGAGCTTAGAAGGCCCAATTAGCATACCCATACATACCCATCTCCATGACGCCTTCCTGTCTACAGACATGTAGCCACGCGACTACGAGACGAGCGCCGCCAAAGACATTCGGAAGGACGCCACCTAAACTCTAGGGCAGCGACACCACAAGGAAACTAAACCCACCGTTGATGGAGAAACCCTCGTTAGTGGTTCCCTCAAGAATCGAACCCAGAACCGTGAGGCCCATTCTCTACCACCACTATGACATACGCTCCCCTGGGGGGGGGGGGGTGCGTGACCTCGACAGGGGGCGTGGCCTCGTCCTGGGGCGCCATCTTGAGACCGGTCTGACGCTTCCGCTTTCGCGACTGGTCCACCACGTCCCACACCTCCACCTTGACCACGTCATCAGCAGACCGGTAGCTCCACTGGATGTTGCACACCTGAAAAACGTTGGACTACGGTATTCGGACCGAAACGTCAGCTAACAGGACCGACCTGTATCTCTTCGCTGGCCTCGTATTCCTCGGCGAACTTCTGTCCCTGCATTCTGCGCAGCAGACAGGTCTTGCCCACATTCCTGTCGCCGCGAATCACGATGCGCACTGCAAAGAGGCGCCAGGCGGTGCTGGACCGGAAAAATAGGTAAACAATCAACGAACTGTTGTATTGGATGCCTCTGGCGAACTTCTTCTGGAGACTGGCGTCCATGGTGCTGACCCCAGAGGGCATGGGCGACGTCTTGGCGCCTCCGGTGGCCGCCTGACCAGCCTGCTTGATGTTGAAGAGGCGCTTGAAGGTCGACGCCATCTTCTTTTCGGGCATTCTTCCGGCCGGCAGCGCCGCGAGAATACTGCCGCTGACAAGGCGGTAGACAGGGTGACGGGTGGATGAAAAACCGGTACGGGGCCTCACAAAAGTACAGAGACAATGACAAACAGAGAGAGAGAGACGAGGGTTTATTCAGCGGAACGCGAAGGACCGCACTTGGTACATGCCTCGAGGCCAGTTGGTCTGTTTGCGCTGGCGAAAGACGACGAAGCCTGCCGTCTTCAGCAGATCTGTGAGCATTTCCGGCGAGCGCGTGCACGACCCGTCCGTCTCGTCCACGTCGCGTCTCTCCTTCACGCCCGTAAAGTTGTTCTTGATGCAGATACAGCCGCCCGGCCTTAGTGCCGCCTCAATTCGTGACAGACCTAGCTTTAGCAGACGAAAACAGCCCGGCGAGGAGAAAGAGTGCGCAGAGAACCTTGCATCGGTGAAGAAAGGAGACCAGGTCCTGATCGGTGAGGTAGCCAGAGACCCACTGGACCCAAACCACGTCGTACTGCTCGCTGAATTGAAAGTCCTGCAGTCCACTGCAGAACTTGTGACCCACCCGTCTGTCCAGCTCCGGACCCAAGTACTCTGCAAGAATAACAGCCGGGCATTTCCCCTTGTAAGAGAGAGCAAGTCGGTCGGCAAAGTGAACCGGCAGCGGTGTCCAGGAATTGCTGCGTGCAGTCGACCATGTCGACCGTGTCGAAGAAGTGCGACAAAAGCAGCTTCGTTACCCGCCCTATGCCGGATCCACAGTCGAGCACGCGGCTAGTACCGACTTTGTCCTTAAATCGCTCAACCTCTAGCCAGTGTATTGTTGTTGGATTAAGGACAACGCCTGGATGGCCCATATAGCACACCAATCTCCATGACGCCTTCACGTCTAGAGCCACTAGCCACGAGGGCCGCCAAAGACATTCGGAAGAACGCTATCTGTAATCTAGGGCACCGATAGCACGAGAAAATCCATTGATAGGGAAATAATCGCTTTAGTGGATCCATCAAAAACCTAACCCATAATCGTGACTTCGTGAGCGCGCGAGGCCATTTCTCTACCAAGTAGGCCATCCATCCGCTGCCTGTAGCAATATGAATAGTGGTCTCTCTTCTGGCAAAACTCAGACGAACCAAATCAATGAGTTTCCTGACGAAGGCCCGAGAGTCGCGAATGTCGGCATTCGAGAGATTCGAGAAACCGCCCAGCATTCCATCCACAGACGAGTCTTGTTCGCGCCAGTATTTTTCCGCAGTCTGAAATATTGTATGCCTTTAGCCAAATTTTGATGAAGGAACGTTTTACCTCGTAAACAACTGTACTGTCGTCACTGGCTTCGCAACTACTCTTTGCTTCGCAGGCCATCTTACAACGTAACAACGCCCGGCAACCTAATCAACTTTTCTGTTAACTTTGTGAGGCGTATGCTGTCGAGTCAATACTGTGTTCCGCACAAGTGCTTGAACGAGTGTTACGTACATACGCTAAGTAGCGCAAGTTCATACTGAATTCAAACGAATTTACATATCACCGTAGTCCGTACATGTAATTTGCATAAAGTTGGTTATTTATTGGATTACAATATGTTAATTGTTTGATCCGATGAGCAGATGTTAATAAGAAATGACGCGAAAAAGCCAGTGGTGCTCCGCGCACAATCTGGGGGCGAGGTGCGCCAATTCTACGTGACACGCGTCGACGCGATAGCCCAGTCGCAAATGCAGTCGACGCCGTCCCCTCTCGTTCTCGGCGGCTGCAACCGACAGTTCATCAAGGACTATGGCTTTTGGAGCCCCAGGAGGCGTGCGAAAAAATTGTTCCCGTGAACGCAAGATGTCGAGACTGCTGTAGTGCTTGATGGGCACGTTGGAAGTTGCGAGGGAGCTGGAGGCATTACCGTACCATAGAGCAGCATGCCCGTGTCTGTTCCCCAGTGTAGATTCGTTACGCACCTAGAGAGAAAAGGAAATGGGTAGTACTGACCGTTATGTATGCACCTAGAAGTTTGAGGACACGCTAGCTTTTATCGACATCAGCGAGCCTTCAACCGGCACACAAGTCCAGTCTCGGTTGAAACATCACTCGACAGTCTTGCTATCATCAGCGTGTCGGTCGGCCAAGCAGCGGTCAGTCGCATTCGTAGTCGCAGTCGCAAGAGGCTCGCTCAACTTCTCCTCGACATTAATTCTGATTTTTCTTCTGCCGTCGGCGCCGCATCGCGTTACATCACTTCCAGGTAGCCCTCGTCCGTCTCGCCCATGGGGTCGTCCTCGGCCTTCTTCTTCTTGCCAGGCTTGCTTCCGCCGCCGGCGCCTTTGCCAGCGGCCGGCTGCTTGCCGCTCGCCGCCTTGCTCGCCTTGTCCTGAAAGAAAACTCGAAAATGTCAAGCTGAAAGGAGAATTCGGAATTTCGTCAACGGCTCACTTGTTTCTTGCCCCCGCAACCGGCGACGAGCGACAGCGCCAGCAGCAGAACGACCATCAGGCTACTCATCCAAGCGCAGCACCACCACTCCGCCGCCATCCTTCCTTTTTTTTGCTGCACGATACTCTATTTCACTCTGCCTATTTTTTACACACGCACAAGGTTACAACTTCTATCGATAGTTTGCGCAGCAATGTACAATTACCACTCAACCGCTGGCAATTTGCTGCGACAGCTGAATGCGAGCTATTTGCCTGTTTTGTTACATCCTGTATGTGGAATTTCGTTAAGACAGTTTATATTTCCGCGCGACAGTACATTCATTTCCAGTTGTTTTAACGCCCACATAAGGCACAGCTGCTGCTGCTTCGTATCTGTATCAAATGAGTCGACCAACACGAACCGATAGGTCTGCTGATGTAGACACACCCTTACCGGTAGATGTACATACCTACACGTTGTACACAATAGAGAAACACTGACAGTAGCGTGTCCACGCTCAAAGATGGCGAGACCAAGCGAGAACAAGAACAATGTCGCTTCTCCACAATGCCTCAGTCATTGCAGCAAGTGCATCAACCTTTCAGTCTGCGCTTTCGCCGAGCCTTCTCAAGGCTAGCCGAATTACTGAATTCCTCACTCAACGTCAGCAGAACCATTCAAGTTTCACTTCTAGGCTGTCCAATAATCGGCTGTCCGTCGGGTGGCTGCCACATGATGTTCCACGCCTGCAAGCTGTCAGAGCACGAGTTGCACTGTCGATTTGCTACTGTCGACTGTCTCAACTCGCAGTACGGCTGTCCTGCCAGACTGCTGCGCGCCAATGTGGGGGCCCATTTGACGCGCTGTCCCGCCAGCGTCACCGTCTGCAATGTCTCCAGAAGGGTGCGGGGTGGTGTGTGTGTGTGGTGACTCGAGAGAGGTCAGCTGTTAATTAATTGGTGCTCGGTTGCTTGTAGCGCAAGCCACTGTCGGTGCACAGCCGTCGGCAGCTGCGAAACGCGGCCAAGACGCGCGAGTTCACCGATTCGGCGAAGATTGCGGCCCTCGCCGACTTGGAGATCGCCTCGACGCTGCAGGATCAAAATACCGTTATGAAAAGCTACTTTGTAAGGCTCTCACTTCGACTCCTACTCCACACCTGTACTGAGTGAGGGTGGGGAGGTTGCCCCCCCCCCCCACACACACACACCTCCGTGGTTTGAACCCTACTCCCCCCCCCCCCTACAGTTGCGTTATTTACAGTGTACTTTTACTAAAAAGTACTTATTTTAGGGCTTTTGGAGTGTGTTGTTGACTAAAATTGAACAGATAGTACCAATTTTTGTTTGTTACCCAGACCCCCTGCAAAGTTTAAACCACCCCCCCCCCCCAATAGAAGGCCCCTCACTCCTCCCCCAAGTAGGTCCAATTCCCGGAAACAGCTAGGCCTACTACCTAAAGTCGTGCGCATGCGATTCTGCTCGAGGGAAGGATTTTAGGTGCCCAAGGCGCAGATGCCCCACCACTGCGGTGGAACGGACTACGGACGGCCCAGCCGGTGCATTGACGCCTCTGCGGTATCCGGTCGTCAGGTGGACGAAAGGGCCATGCACGAGAGCTCGGACGAAGAGACCACTGACGACAAGTCGAAGGTGTCGGCAGTGGCCAAGGACTGCTACCTGTGCGCTCTCGATCCCAGCTCCCAGCATCTGCATGTCCTGGGAAACCAGAGCCAAGCCAAAGGAAGTGGCCAAGACGTCGATGGCGTTGCTACGACTCCCAAGAGTCAACCAGAGAAAGAATGGAAGCTGCTGGCTGCTGAAGAAGAGGAGTCGCGCCTGTGCACAGACCAGGGGCTTTTACTCGCTCCCACCGGTAGGCTGTTGTACAGTGGTCAGCATACCTGTAACTTGGGGGGAGTCCCAGAATTATTCACCCCCCCCCTCTGAATTGTAAATGTTCTTCCAACCTGTCTAGCACGATAAGCGTGAGTTTTGGGGTACTTTTCAGTTTTGTACGTATGTGTATCAAACGTGTGTTGTCCAAACAGCCAGCTACGGGTATTGTCAGTACACACCCACCCGTCAATAGTCGACGTGACGTGACGTGTCGCAGCGAACAACCTGTGGACCAGGGGCAGCCAGACGCGCGCGCAGCCCTACTGCCTCGTCTGCGGAGAGAGCGTGCGTCGCGACTCCAGGCTCGCCCACTACCGCGATCTACACGCCGACCTCCTCTCCGCCCTAGACTCCTACAACGTCGTCAGGTGTCCCGTCGCCCTAGACACTGGTCAGTCGGTCGCAGACTTGTTACTGTGCGGGAGGGGTGACCAAGCTTACACCCCATCCACTCGGCATCTCCCCCCCCCCCTCCTGTGATGTTTCGCATTTCTACACTTGTTTACAATTGTAAAAGTTTGCGTTTCATCCCATGCGCAACCCCCCCCCCCCCCCCCTGATCGCAAACTGGGTACATACATCCATGTATGGTCCGCACTAGCGTAGCAAGTCCTTCGAAGAACAACGGTTTTCTGCAGGCTGCGAATTCGTCCACCATCGCTTGACGCCGATCGTGGGCGGCGTGCCGACGCGCATCGCCTACAACCCCTTTGTCGACTACCTCACCTTCCTTCCCGTCGACTCGCCAACCCAAACCGATACTCCCGCCACCGACGACTGCTATCTGCACCGTTTGCCGCCCCACTTACTGGTGTGCTGCTCTCGCTTGATTTCAATTTTGCAATCGCAACAGTCGAACAGGAGCGCGTCGTGGACCGCCTGGACTCGCAGAGCCTGCACTGTCTCAGCGCGGTCTCGCAGTTCTTCCGCGAGCTCTGCCACCGCCGTCTCCAATCCAAAGGCGTCGTCGAGTTGCGTTGGAGAAGGACCACCAACCAAGAAGGCCTCGTCCGCTGGCTGCAGCACGGCTTCGTGAGTCGATCAAAACTGCAGCAGACTGCACTGCCAGCAGCGAAACCAAAACTGGGATGTCCACAATGGAGCATTGGACAATAGGGTCTAATCGGGCTAGTTTGCTATTTTATGGCCAAACACCGAAAAGTGCTCAATACACCAACCGTTGTTCACCTGTATCGTTTTAGACGGCTTGAAAAAACTTCAGAAAAATTTTGGCGAGGGGGGGGGGATTGAACACGTGGAGTTGAGAAAATTTTGGGAGACGGGGAGGCGCGCCGAAATGCGCGCTTCACTGCGTGTAACGGCTCGGCGACGATGACGCATTCAGCGCTGGCGCTTTCCGCGCAGCGGCCTGTCAACGGTGTCGGTGTCGCGGTGGGCGCCAGCCAACGTCGGTCCCTTCTGCGAACACATCGCCAGCTGCTCGCACATAAAGCGCCTCCACTACGGCGACGCACCCATACCCCTCATCGCCTACAAGCCTGCCCAAGAGGTGCTAGACCGCCTGGAACAGCTCAAACTGTAAGTTGGCAGCTCCAATGTGATGACTCGCTTTAGAATTATTGCACGTTTTACGGTTCACCTAATCACTCGCTTGTGCTCGGTGACATTCGCATACTCCGTGCGTTTGTCCGCTTTACACAGCCAGGAGGGCTTCAATAGTTTGAAAACACACCGGCCATAACGAAGCACGAAACGAAATGCTACACAAACGCCGCAGAAGAACGGCTTGTTGGGAGGCTTTGGGCTCGCTGGGAATGAGCTAGCGAGGGCGCACGCTAGCTACATCTTTTCAACGTGCACAAGTAGCCGACTGGGCAGTTGGAAGTGGGAGAGTGGCTTGGCGCCGTCCTCGGCCAGGGTCAGCAGCCGCTTGGGATAGTCCAAGACGAGCTGGTGCTCCGCCGCGGCCAGACCATGCTCGGCCGACAGACAGCCGAAAATGGCCTGAAACCAAGGAAAAGATTTGTTGAAATTCATGCGGCCTTGAGCATACCACCCACCTTGACAGGTGTATCGTCGGTGACTTCCAGAACGCGCCGCGAGTTGTTGGGCAGCTTTAGTGCTAGTGTGACGCGGGAGCCTCAAAGCGTGCGTCAATGCAAAATGCTGTGCACAACGCCTGTCGAAAATCAGGTCAGTACCGGTGGCAGGCACCAGCTGCTGCCAGGGAACCGAAGGAGCCGCAGCGTCTTCTAAACTCACAGTTACGTGCCTCATTACATGGGCAATTTTCGTACCACGTCGTCTTTTACCATCGACTTTGCGTCTCTTCTCGGCGTCGTGGTGGTCGGTGATGTCCTCGTCGTCGTCGCTGTCCACGACGAACGCGCGCTTCTGACGCTCCGTCGTCTAGAGACAGGTCGACATTGGCGACTGCACAGTGAGTGAGACAGCAGTGCAGGAAGGAACCCGTGTGCGATGACGCGCCGCCACGAGGCCATTGGCAGCAGCGCCAGCCACCGGTTGGGCCGAAGTTGACGGACCGGGCGTCACAGCGGGCGCGCTCTCGAAGTCGGGTCGCTCGGCCAGGAAAGTGGTCACTGAAGCTGCTCAATCTCAGCCTAGGAAAACCCTTGCAGAATGCGGACAACAGCCAAACCCGCGTCGCAGAAGCTGACGGCGTCCGGCGTTCTCAGGTGAGTGACCAGCTCGCCTAAACATGAGAGCTCAATGCGCATTTACATTGCTCTGAGCAGAGAAGTGGACTGAAAACCCGCACCTGTGCGCGGGTCGAGAATCGCGAGATACGGGTACGAGTGGACGCCGTAGTAGGTGTGGAAGCGCTGGCCTTCCGCCGAATCGAAGTAGACCTACAGATAAGGACTTTACTGCACTCTCATAGCTGTCGTCGCCGCAAGCCCAAATGTCACAGGCGGCAGCGCGCACCTGCCAGAGCAGGAAGTTGGAGCGGACGATGTCGCGCACCATGTCGTTGTTCCAGACGTCCCGGTTGAGAGCCTGGCAGGCGAACTCGGACACGTTCTGCACGTTGGCCAGCAGCCACCGGCCAGCGGCCTTTGCCGCCGCCTTCGCCTGTCAGTGCCACGACCACGGCCTCTCCTCCTCTGCACGCGCGCGCACGCCGACGAACGCACCGACTCGAAGTCGCCCCTGTGCGTCAGCTCGACGGGCGGACGGAAGAGCGTCTCGAGAGTCTTGCGCTTCTCCTGCGCCGCGCCGCCCACAGCGCGATCCTGCTGCGCCTCTGAGAGAGCGCACGACTACAGTGCGGCCAGCAGACGCATTCGGGTTCGGACCTCAACACACAGTGGCGGATCCAGAAAGAATATACATTTTTGGAGGGGCAGGGGCGGATTTCGCAGAAGAAGCCTGTTGAAAGCAATGGATGCTACAGCATTTCGGCGGTTGTTTCTGGGCACTTAATCGGTCTATTCTTGACAATTAATACAGAACAACGGCGCTGCACCCGAAAATGCTCATTTTCGACGAACTGCAAGCATTTTTACGTGGAAAGATAGGTCTGCTAGGATAGAGCCCGTTCCTTATCCCACCGTCTGGGTCCATATGCCCTCCTGGATCCACCAGTAGCTCAACAGTCAAGCGAACCCACTCGTCTCCTCTTTGAAATTGCGAAACGCGTCGAATACGGAGTTGGGCACTTTGTGGACGCGAGGGGCTGCAAAAATGCCGCGCAAATGGGAACTTGGCCACTGCCACAGCGCCAGAAAGTGAAGCACCAAACCGTAAGTCTGCTGAAAAGTCGCCTCGACGATGCGTCCTGATTTACTGGGGATTGGCGCGCGCACGAAATCTTCGTCGTCCACAGCAGCCCCCGACGAATGGCCGTTGCTTCTGAAGGATCATTCGGCAGACCCAGACCGTATCAGATTCAGACCGCTACGTATTCACACAATTGCTTGGTCGGCGTCAGGCCGAAACATATGTAGGCACCGTCGCTCAAATTGCAACAGGGAAAGTTTCGGCGCTAATGTATTTCGCGGATCCGGCTAAAGGCTACTACAGGCGGGCTGAGTTTTAGCTTAGTAAAGTTTCAGTTTCAGTGTATTTGATCGGACGACTCACTACACAACGGGAGAAGGCCAATGATGACAATGCAAAAAAAAATAGAAAAATACCCAGACGGTGCCGCGGGCGCTGGAGCTGTGCTAGGGTCGGAGGAGGCGCCTCCGTTTTGCAAAAACAGATCCATGGCCAACTCGAGGTTGCCGCCCGCCGCCTCCAAAAAGTGATTGGCCTCCGCCTCCGAGCAGCCGGACGCGGAGCGAAAGCTCGCCAGCGCTTCTCGATCAGACATTTTCTTCGATTCGATTCGATTTTCGACAAAAAAATCGCTTGTAACGGTACCTATTCAAATGTGGGCTATTAGTAAAAGCGAATTACGAATTCCGAATTTTGAATTTTGAATTTTGGTGAACGTCGTTTATAGAACGCGTGCATTGTTTGCATGTCAAGAGGAATTTACTATCTGGAAAGTTACCAAGAAATTGTGAATGTTCATTTTATAAATTCCGGGAAAGCGCGGTGAGATAAAATTTAATTTCGTTGCGAAACTTATCTCTGTGCCGACAAATTCGCAATGAAGAAAGTTGGATGTTCTAGGAAGTGGAAACTACTTGGTGGTGGTAGGCCTGGAACTCGAGTCGAGGCCGACGCGATGCTCTCCGTCCTCTCTGACGACAGCGAGCTGGGCCCAACGAACTCCGCTTCCTGCTCGACGCCAACCTCACCTACAAGAATGTCAAAAGAATCGCGTAAGTTGCTGATCTCTTGGGAATCTCTGGATCTCTGACCACCGCGGTCCGTCCAGCGCCCTGCCCTGGCCGACGCCGCCGACTCCTGTCTTCACCTGGAGCCACTCCTCTCCTGCGGTTCGGCACTGGCGTCGGACAAACGCGCGAGATTCATGTGGGAGTCGAACTGGTTAGTCACTTCCGCCCCTCTCAGTCCCCCAGGGGGAGGGGTTGTGGCGGTCCCCACCCCTGATTTCACAAGAATGAAATTGTCAAAACAAAGCGTGAATCACTTTCAGGAGACACGGCGGAGGAGATGGCGAGCGCTTGTGAGGCTGCCGCCGGGCAGGTGGGGTGGCGACCACTCGTGCGACGCGACCACTCCACCAAGCAAACTTCAACAATTCATTCAGCCGCTTCTGTCGCTCAACGGCGATGTACCTGCTGACGTCGACGAGGCTGATGACGACGCCGACACCGAAGAAAGCGGTCCGACGCTTGCTGACACGCGCCAAGCATACCTGCCCATGGGGGGGGTATAGGGGGGGTATACCCCTCCCCTGTAAGACCCTATCCCGAAAGACTTTCGGGATTACCCTCCCCCTGGGCTACCTAATCCCGAAACCAAATCGGGATTTTCGGGATACCCCTCCCCATCTCTATAGCCAACCATCTAGTGCAATGCAGCCGCGCAACTGTTGTACAAACATTACTTCGGCATTGACTTGGTTGCGCCTTTATCGATTTTGATTCGTACAGCGCTTATCGATTTTTGTTTTAACCGGCACCCAAAGACGCGTAATAATATGTGTGCACGTACGTTACGTAGCATCTGTCTCCTGTAGCCTCTCTCTAGGTACGGGTGTGCAGGGCACTAGGAAGCACTAGTGTGGGCAGGTAGGCGAAGGGCAAGCGCGAGCAGGCAGTCAGGGAGGTTTAGCAGATGACAGATGTCTAGTTTTTTAAGATTAACGCACTACCCATGCGCGCAAAATTTTGCCTGCGGCGCTGTGGTGAGGTGGGTGAGTGTGCAAGTCACTCTTTGACTAGGGAAGCGTTTTGGGCCAGGACATAGGATTCTCTTAGGTTGACGCTCTAATATGCGAAAAAATTGCCTGCAGCGCTGTGGTGAGCGTGCAACTCACCCGTTGTCCAGGTAATATTTAATTCTTAGCAAACCTGGCCAATTACAACCGCACATTACCGTTAATTTTAAGAAAGAGTTCCTGGTGAGACATAGAAATGGCCAAATTTTCGCCTGCAGCGCAGTTTATTTGCGTGCAGACTGTCGTCAATAGAGCCGCTCCGCCTGTCAGGGCACTGCGAGTACCTCCTGTCGCTTCGCAGCCCACGCGACTGTGTCAGCAAGTGCCAAGTTGCCTGCCACTGGCACTGCCACAGCGCCAGCTCCTAAGCAACTGCATCAGTGGACAGCCAGGCGACTCCAAATTACTTGCTGCCAGCTCCCAAGCAACTGCGTCAGCCAAGTTTAAGCTAACTGCGTCAATGCTAATTAATGATGAGCACATCAAACTTTTAATTAGTTGCAAGGGAGAAGATCGTCCAATGTTCTGAGGACTCAGTCTCACTCATTACTGTAAAAAGTCAGAGAAAAGTCAACTGCAGCCACAGTGGAAACCTACATCTCACTAAAAGAGTAGCATGCAAATGCTGAACCCGTTGCTGCAGTACTTGCTGAACCTGCTGCTGGTGCTGAGCCTACTGCTGAGGCTTCTGCTGAGCAAGCTGATGAACCAGCAACAGTAGCTGATTTCTCCTTTTCCCTCTACAGTTTCATCAGCCCATTCTTCGAACAAGTAGCTGTTCTCTCACCAGATTGTGACTGTGATGGTGTGCAGATGCACACCAAGTTGCAAGCTCACCTGACAACAGCCCACAAGAAAGAAACTGACGCTCTTGGCCTGCAGACTGTATACAAATGTTCTGCTTGAGCCAGGACGTAGACGCAGATCTCCACCACATTGATTCGTGGTTCGGCCTCCAACACTTGCAGTGCAGTTTCTGTGGTTGTCTACTGTGTCTTCATCGCAGAACACAGGCTACCATTTTTCTTCTTCTTCTTACCATCACACCATGTACATTCATTACAGTGTGCTGCTGCATTGCATTGATGGACCATGCATGACACTCACCCACCCACCCACCTTGTGGGAAGTATCCCGAATTGCCCAGTTTACCCACCCCCTGCCTTCAAAAAATTTGGCGATTTACCCCTCCCCTGGCCCAATTTCCATGGGCACCTATGGCGCCAAGGTACGTCGTCAAGGAGCCTCACACCACAGGGCTCGATGGTGACGACGCTAGGTTTCAGCGACTCAGCGTCGTCCGCTACCGAGCTGCTGCGCGTCCTGGAACGGAAGTTGTCGTCCGCGGGTGCGCTCGCCTCTCTGCCCTTCTCCGGTAGGCCATGAGGTGGCCGAGCACGCGGTCGTCCGCCTGCCGACGCGCCGACCGCGCGCCCGGCCGCGTCGCGGACAGCGTCCAGTAAGCGCTCGACTGACGCCGCCGACCACCGAACCCGTCAGGTGCCCTCCGACACGCTGGAAACAGATGACGTGCCCATGTGGGTGGGAATCTCCTCACGCCCGCCCTGGCGGACTCTCGTAACCTTTTCCGGTGACCCTCCCCTCCTCAGGGCCCTGGAGCAGCTGTACATTAGCGTCGTCACTCTTTTTCGTGTTGTCGCTTAGGCCGTTGCCTCTACCAGGCTTTGCGTTGCATGTCGATTGTCGACCTCTTTTGGGTCGCGTGGGTGACCTAGCCGCAGTGATGTGTGTCGTGTGACTCGTAACCGCTTCTCCCTTCGAGCGCACGTTTTGCTGTCGGCCCAATACAATGAGTGAACCTTGGAACACGTGCTGAACGCCGCCCACTCCACGAGTTTGGACGAAGCGTTGGCGTATCGCCACCCCCGCCATCGCCACCGAGCCCTCGCTGTGTGGGTGGGCGCTGCCGCCCACAGAACGCGCGGCGATGAACCGCATTTCCGAGACGGAAGCACAGCGAGCGCTGAATTATTCAAATACAGTACAAAAAATGAAATTTTAAATGTTGGAAGTACAGTATACCGAAGTCGAAATTCAAAATTCAAAATTCGCAATTCGTAATTCGCTTTTACTAATAGCCCAAATGTGCGCGTGACGATTAGCGACAGTATACTTTCCCTAGCAATGGGTTACGCTTAAGACTCGCTTTTTGTAAAAACCAACCAGAGGGTGGCACAATCCCCGATTTTTTTTTTGATTTTTTTGAAAAAAATGTTTCTAGACCGGAATTGGATGGGGAGTCCGATGATCAACTCGAAATTTCGATTTTCACACCGCAACTTTTTTTATGGACAAAAAACGTTTTTTTGACTCAAAATTTTTGGTACTTCTGTTTTTGGCCCGTAACTTGCGATTTAAAGCTCGAAACTAAAATTTGAAGGCAGATTCGGAATCCTCGTGAAATTGCGCGTCTTTTTGGTGCCAAAATGGCGCGGGTCAAATTTACGCACAAATACGAAAACACGCGTTGAAAATCTGGTTGGATCACAAATTCGAGGTTTTTCGCTTGCGGTTTCTGCAAAACCGGTTTGCGCACCACGAAACCCACTTCAGATGAAAGCCCGTTTCATTCTGCGTCGAATGAGCTATGAACGGTCAAATTTCGGGCACACGTCTAGATCGAAAATTGCACTTGAAGTTGTCGACTGAACGACGAAAGTCGACTCGCTGGGAATCAAGTGTTGGGTATAGTTCTTCTTGGGCTCATCCCAAACTAAAGTCTTGCGTGGTCACATACAGGCATGAAACGACTGCGAATTCCCCGATTTGACTATACCCCAAAATATGGTCTGGATTGGCGACTGTAACGAAAGTGTCACATTGTGCATATTTCTCCACCTTGCCCTAGCAGCTTGTTTCGCATGCCGTTTCTGCAAAACCGGTTTGCGCACCACAAAACCCAGTTCAGATGAAAGCCCGTTTCATTCTGCGACGAATGTGCCATAAATGATCAAAATTCGGGCACACGTCTAGATCGAAAATTGCACTTGAATTTGTCGACTGAGCGACAAAAAAGTCGATTTGCACTGAGTATACCATATACCCCACAGCCACTGGGAAGGGAAATTGCCACTGGGACAGACCATACCTGCCATGGGGAGGGGAGGGGGCTGGAGACGGTTCCCCATCCACTCATAAGCCACACACCCTCAACACCCCCACCCACCACACCACTAACAATGTGATAACGTGTGTGTTTCTGTGCGTTTTTCAGTGACATGACCATGAAACAGCAAAATTACGCTGCTTAGACACATACCTGTAACCAACACTTACTCACTTTTATTGTCTGACAGGATGAAAATCCCTTGGGAAAATAAAATTCCAGGTGGGTGTCAAAATATGGTGGGGGGGGGGAGGGTAACCCCCAGCTACAGGTATGCTTAGACATGACGCATGCGTTTATCAAAGAGCACCTACATTACGCGCTATTTTGGTGGAACATTTCCAATTCTGGACATATATCCATCCTCCTTTTTGTCTCTTATTCCTCCCCACATACAATCGATATGCCCCATACCTGTAACTGGGGGGCACTATTTTTCCAACACCCCCCCCAGATCCCCCAGAAATTTTCCCAAGGAATTTTCACTCTGTATGAATGTTTGTTTTTTTTTAGTGTTGTTCAGTGTTACATGACCATAAAACAGCTAAATAAAAATACCACTATTTAGAGCCTATTTTGTTTTTAGTACACCGAGTATTTACCAAGTACCAGTATAATTCAAAAAAATGGGTGGCTACCCTCCCACTTTTTGGCCCATTAGCACCCCCCCCCCAACCAAGTGCTTTTCACGAAGTAGCACTTTTGGTCAAAACAAGGTCAACATGCAGTCTAAATTGCATTTTTAGCTGTTGTATGAGCATACCGTAACCTATGATAAGCGCCCCCTCGTAATAAGTGCCCCGCTTAGAGGCCATCCGTAGTTATAGGCGCTCACCCTATGGCAAGCGCCTCCTTCCCATCATAATTACCACCCCCCTAGAGCTGCAAACCGACATCGGTATATACCGAAATTTCGGTATATACCGAACAAAATGGTCGGTTTCGGTATATACCGATACCGAACATTTGGTCGGTTTGCAGCTCTACACCCCCCCCCCTCACAAATTGCATCACACCGTGTAGTCTGAGGTGATCCCACGCAGAACTATAGACACTTCTAGATTCCCAGCAAGTCGACTTTTGTCGCTCAGTCGACAACTTCAAGTGCAATTTTCGATCTAGACGTGTGCCCGAATTTTGACTGTTTATGGCTCATTCGATGCAGAATAAAACGGGCTTTCATCTTAACTGCGTTTTGTGGTGCGTAAACCGGTTTTGCAGAATCGGCATGCAAAACAAGCTGCTAGGGCAAGGTGCAAAAATATGCACAATGTGACACTTTCGTTTCGTTACAGTACGCCAATTTAGACCATATTTTGGGGTATTGTCAAACACGGGAATTTGTGGACGTTTCGTGCCCGTATGCGACCACGCAAGACTTTAGTCTGGGGTGAGCCCAAAAAGAACTATACCCAACACTTGATTCCCAGCGAGTCGACTTTCGTCGTTCAGTCGACAACTTCAAGTGCAATTTTCGATCTAGACGTGTGCCCGAAATTTGACCGTTCATAGCTCATTCGACGCAGAATGAAACGGGCTTTCATCTGAACTGGGTTTCGTGGTGCGCAAACCGATTTTGCAGCAATGGCAGGCGAAGCAAGCTGTAATGGCGATGGGGGAAACCTGCACAGTGTAACGCTTGCGCTACAGTACGCCAATCCAGACCATATTTTGGGGTATAGTCAAATCGGGGAATTCGCAGTCGTTTCGTGCCTGTATGCGACCACGCAAGACTTTAGTCTGGGATGAGCCCAAGAAGAACTATACCCAACACTTGATTCCCAGCGAGTCGACTTTCGTCGTTCAGTCGACAACTTCAAGTGCAATTTTCGATCTAGACGTGTGCCCGAAATTTGACCGTTCATAGCTCATTCGACGCAGAATGAAACGGGCTTTCATCTGAACTGGGTTTCGTGGTGCGCAAACCGGTTTTGCAGAAACCGCAAGCGAAAAACCTCGAATTTGTGATCCAACCAGATTTTCAACGCGTGTTTTCGTATTTGTGCGTAAATTTGACCCGCGCCATTTTGCCACCAAAAAGACGCGCAATTTCACGAGGATTCCGAATCTGCCTTCAAATTTTAGTTTCGAGCTCTAAATCGCAAGTTACGGGCCAAAAACAGAAGTACCAAAAATTTTGAGTCAAAAAAACGTTTTTTGTCCATAAAAAAAGTTGCGGTGTGAAAATCGAAATTTCGAGTTGATCATCGGACTCCCCATCCAATTCCGGTCTAGAAACATTTTTTTCAAAAAAATCAAAAAAAAATTCGGGGATTGTGCCACCCTCTGGTTGGACTAGGTTGGTTTTTACAAAAAGCGAGTCTTAAATGCAGCACACGTTAAATGCAGCACAGGTCGTATATGATAAAGAATGCAGGCAGGTAAAGTATGCAGGCAAGCGACTTTCGCGGCCTAAGTCTAAGACTAAGCCTAAGCTAAAGCCTAAGCAAAAACCTATGCCTAAGCCTAAGCAAAGCCTAAGCCTAAGCTAAAGCCTAAGCAAAAACCTAAGCCTAAGCCTAAGCAAAGCCTAAGCCTAAGCAAAAACCTAAGCCTAAGACAAAGCCTAAGCCTAAGCCCAACCTTAAGCCAAGAAAAAGCCGCGGAAGTCAACTTGCTTGCATGCATTTCCTGCTTGCATGCCTGCATCCTTTATTACATACAACGTGTGCTGCATTTAACGTGTGCTGCATTCAACTGACCGCAATCGCGTTTACCCGATTGTGTAATGTGTAAGGGAATGGAACAGGGGAATGGAACAGGGGAATGGAACAGGGGAATGGAACAGGGGAATGGAACAGGGGAATGGAACAGGGGAATGGAACAGGGGAATGGAACAGGGGAATGGAAGAGGGGAATGGAACAGGGGGAATGGACCAGGGGAATGGAACCGGGGAATGGAACAGGGGAATGGAACAGGGGAATGGAACAGGGGAATGGAACAGGGGAATGGAACAGGGGAATGGAACAGGGGAATGGAACAGGGGAATGGAACAGGGGAATGGAACAGGGGAATGGACGGAATGAAACAGAGGGGAGTACTGTATAAGCAACAGGGAGTACTGTTGTTTACTTTATTAATTTTTTTTTGCCGCGATATCAAAGAAAAATGGTGGGTAGGAAGAAAAGTGTTCGTGACGCTGTGTGGAAAAGAGAGGATGTTAAGCAGTTGTTGTCCGTGTCTGAACTCGAACTCGTCTGAAGCTTAGCATCCATCTCCAAAAAAATCTTGGTTTGTGTCATTGTGTACTTTAGACTCATTATCTACTGTGCGACTATTTAGGTTCAATGGTGGCAGTACACAAACAGGTCACGGTTCAAATTGAAGAGCACGGATTACGCAGAATTCGCATTGATGCGAAATGAGCGACGACAACGTCAATCCATTTCTGGGACTCTGCACAGAAGGCTCTTGCCCTCCGTTCCATTTGGAAATTCTGCTCCAGGGGTAGTTTGCAAGACGTCTTTAAAAAGGAGTCGCTCAACCTGGATTGGTTCTTCAAGCTGTCGCTAATTAGAGATTCGATTGAGGTGCGTCATATTCACCACACAATAATGACACAAACCTAACAAATTTTAAATAAACTGAAACCTATTAGGGACTCGCATACCTATTCAAAAGTCCGCTTGGCTCACACGGACAGCTGACTTCGGACAGGTGTCTCATCGACTAGCCGCTGGGCGTTTGAGACTTGACCTGTATGGATCGCAGACACTTCGAGCAGCAGAGTCAATACGTTCAGAATGTTCGCACCTCATTTTCACGAACTAACGAGAACTAACTCAGTGATAAACCAATTCCCTACAGATCCCAAATATGGATGGGGCGACCAGAGCAGCTACGCGGAGAAGTGACTTATCCATATTGAACGTAAGCAGGCGGAGGTCTACTCCCTGGCATCACCATCTCAGAAATTCTGCAACGACACAAAGCCTGGACGGACTCAGACGAGTGCGAAGTCCACAGTGGGGCGACGTTGACTGCAGATGGTCGGTTGCCTTAGCGCATTCATTGATGCGCGAGCTTTGATGTAGTGTAGCTTTGATGCAGATTGACGCGAGCATTGATACAGCTAAGACAAGTGTGGCCCAACAGCACATGTTTACGGCATCTGCAATTTTGTCGACAACGAGTCACGCACTATTTCTCATTGTACATGCTGGTGACTGCAAAGAGTAATCCCATTTTCCAGTGAAACAATTGTTTCCAACTCCAAAAAATTACTGTATACGTTTGAACATGCAAAATACTGTAGCATTTAGAAAATTGTGTACCGAGTGCGAAAAGGAGAAGATCCAGCATTCAGACCCTGTGTACACCTTCCACCGGACCATGATATCAATCCGACCATGGTAAATCGTTGTGAGATGCGTATACGTATTGAACTGTTGCTTGGGTGTGACCGTTCTTTAAACCGGAACTACTCACTCACTGGGAAGGAAGGGGCCCTGTTTGGGCAGTGTGCGCCTCTGAAACAAAAAATGGGTATCTGGAACTTTTTTATATATCCCCGGTAAGATTGATTCAAGTTCCTCTGCAACTTCATCTAATGCGAGATTGTTGGGCAAGAATGGCTGCAGAAGCGTCCCGACATGAAAACTCTGCGTTCTTTGCTCAAGACTATCTCGAAAGGAAAGTGAACGCAAACCGCAGCTTACAGTGACGCTGCTGGGTGTGTTCTGAGGCCGCAACTCAATCAACTCGACATACAGATCGGTGAACTTGATGTACCACGTGATGGGCATGCTGGAGAAGCACGCTAGCACGCTGGAGAACGAAATTAACGAGCGCACAAAAGAGCTGATGGACGAGAAGAAGAAGAGCGACGTGCTGCTCTCGAGAATGCTGCCCAAGTAGTCCACAAAATTAGTCTAATTAGCGGTTCGCTAGAGAAAGGACGCTGGTGATGAGGAGACTTGCGCAGGGAATGCGCGGGGAAGCTGCGCGCGCGGCCAGAACGTGGAGCCCGAGAGCTACGAGACGGCGACGGTGACGTTCTCGACCGTCGTCGGCTTCGCCGAGATGGCCAATCACTGTCGGCCGCTGGAGCTGGTCACCTTGCTCAATGACCTCTACAATACGCTCGACAACATCATCGAGGATCACGACGTCTACAAGGTCGCGAAAGTATCAATGATTATTCGCGTCGATGCGCCACGGTGGTTGTTGTCGTTGTTAGATTAAGGGCAACGCAGGAGACTGTCAATGACCCAAATATACTCTAGCATATACCTCCATCAAGAATCGAACTAGAACCGTGAATGCAAGAGCCCGTTGCTCTCCATCCCCTGTCCCAGCACAGTGGTGGACGCGGTTAGGTGGAGACGGTGGGCGAGGTCTATCTGGTGGCTTCGGGCCTGCCGCGACGCAACGGCAACCGTCACTGCAAGGAGATCGCCGAGCTGGCGCTCCACTTCCGTCGGGCCGTCGACCACTTCCGCATCGACCACGCACCGAAGAAGAAGCTCCGCCTACGCATTGGCATCGACACGGGCATGCGCAGGCCGAAACGGACGCGCGTCATGTCGCGTTTGAAATCGTGACAATCAATTTAGGGCCCGTCGTGACGGGCGTCGTGGGGCTGTCGATGCCGCGCTACTGCCTCTTCGGCGACACCGTCAACACAGCCTCCAGAATGGAGAGCAATGGCAAAGGTGCGCAACTTTGTGGAACCAACACGACAAAAAATGGTTTGAACGTCGTATACTGTAACTGCTACTAACCGTGGCGTGTGTACAAATTTACATGCAATTATCGATTCTCTGTAGCATACTGTAGGCGCCCTTTCGTTTCCTGCGAGCGTGCCGCTTTTAGAGGGCAAGATCCAGATTAGCGAGAAGACCAACGAGTATCTGACGAAGATAATCGGCGGCTATTGCACGGCCAGCCGGGGCGAACTTATAATCAAGGTTCTCTGCGTCCGCGTGAAAGTGAGAGGGGCGGGAGCTCAAAGGCTGGGTCGACGCACAGGGCAAAGGCGTGCTGAACACGTACTGGCTTCACAGCCGCGCCGGAGAGCCGCACAATCACGACTCGCACGCGTTCCACGAGGACGACGAGGAGCAGCCGGGACAGCCCGAAGACTGACTGAACCGAACCAACCGGCTTTCTTTGGCTCATCTCGAGCAACATTTCTGACATTTCTGCGTGTGATTCCACCCCAGCGCTGCTGCGATCAAAAGATGCGCTTTGTGCGACTTTCGCGTACAACGGTCGGTGCGCGAGTCTAGTTGGGCTTTCCTTTCGAGTGGTGCGGTTGGCGTTGGTGATTTGGTGAATGCTGAAGGAGTGTGCGTGTCGTTCGGTCGGTCAGTCGTTGGGTCGGCTGCGCGGGGAGCGAGCTAGCCGTTATTTCCGCTCGTCCAGCCGTTGATCTGCCTAATGAAGCGCCGACGCGGCGTGGCGTGTCCCTTCCTTCTCTTTGGCGGCGCACATCCGCCGCGGCCGGGCAAATCGCCAGTGACGGCGCTTCGGACCGACACTGGCGTGGTCTCGGGTCTCGCTTCGAAGCATGCGCCTCCTCCTTGTTGTTACCTCTCCGATGCACTTTGCGCATTGGATATTGACGAGGCGGTCGTGGCAGCGGGCCGGACCGGGGATGGAGCCTAGCGTCATTACCATTTGAATTTTGCCGCTTCTGCCCGCCAGAGCAATTATCTCGGGCGGCCGTCCTTCTCAGCCAAGCGTTGCAGCTGCAGCTCACTACTGGCTGGCCACTTCAGCCTCAGACCTCGTAACAGGAACAATCGGGCCGGGAAAAGGCGGAGCAGAAGATACTCAACCGGCCGTCTCGCCGACCAATCATTCCTTCCGGCGTATAGTTGTCGACGGGAGCGTCGGCTGGCGCTTCATCAGTCGCCAAAGGGCCTATCGATTTGTCAGGAATTTGTCAACTTGACATTAACATGGTTGATGCCGAGAGAGAGGGAGAGAGGGAGGAGAGGAGGCACCGGTTGCACGGGCTCACTCGGGCCGATGAGGCTTTTCCTCATTAGCCGGCATTCATCCGTGCAGTGATTACTGCTGCTGCGAGCCGCGCCACTGGAGACGCCGCCTGGCGACGCGACACCTCGTCCGGACTGCCGCGACGACGAACCACAGCCGCTGCTGCAACATCCACTATCGATCGTCCTGGGCCGCGCCGCCGGCGCCCGCCGTCGTCCTCGTCGACGAAGAGGCGTCAGCGGCCGGCGGTGGCGGAGGCGGCGACAGTGGTGACGGCGACGCCGACTATGGGAGACGCGACGAAACAAAACTCGTCTGTTGCGCTTTGTTGGCCCGACCCGGAGGTGACGAGACGCCCAGGTCTGTGCGTTTTTGTGCGGTTTTTCGTTGGCAGCTTCCCGGCGGAGAAGCGGCGCTGTTGCATTGAACGGGACGGGTCTGCGTCGCTTGAATGCGCCCCGTCAATCGAGTTGACTCATTCTTTCAAACGGAAGCCGCGCCCGCTAATTAAAGCGGCGCGCGCCCGCAGGCAGGCAATTAGGGCCGCATAGCGCCGCCTTTATTCGATATGGAGCGGACAACCGCCTTTCTGCTAGCCCCTTCGCTGCCAGTTGACTGTCTCGAGTGAAGCGGAACCCCGAGCTTGATTTCTTCCTCTCGGCTCCGTTCGTCCAATCAGAAGCCGTGTTTTTTTGCTTCCAGACGAGCACATACACCTACGGGTTGTAGAACAGGTTGTGACATTCGCTCGCATGGTCGTCGACTGACTACCACGTACTGTGCCGCGCGTGATGTCTATCCACCGGGTGAAAGGAGTACCGTAAAGCCCTTGATATTTGCC
>JASAMY010001667.1:0-38048 GCA_030248085.1 Paralinhomoeus sp. GSCO2_6 | reverse complement strand
ACCTGTAACCGTGTGGGGGGAGGGTAAATGCCGAATTCTGGGGTCTCCAGAGCAAAAAGTGGGGGTTGACGACCATTTTTTGAGCTATACTGGTGCTTTTTTGGACAACAATTGGTATAACTAGACTCCAAGTAGTGTTATTTAGCTGATTTCTGGTCATGTAACACTGCAAAGCACTGAAAAACACCAACATTTACTCGCTTTTATCGTTTCAGAAAGGGGTGAAAAACCCTTGAAAAAATTCTGGGGGGGGGGTGCATACATGTAACTGGGGGGGGGGGGTTTGGGGGGGGGGGGGGGGTGCCCGCCCCCAGCCAGAATTTTACCCCCTACCCAGCCCCCCCCCAGAATTTTCCTGAGTTTTTCCAACTTGCCAACAATTGTACAAAGTAGTGTACTTTTTGCCTTTTCTCTACGTATTTTGGCCTTAAAACAGCAAAATAACGCTATTTATAGCCTATTTTAAGGCATTTTTGACCTATTTTTGACTGAAAAGTGCCTATTTAGACACTATTTTGGAACATTTTTTTCCCTTCTGGGACCCCCTCCCTCTTCAAATCTGAGTACCCCCCACGCCCCCCCCAGAAGTCTCTCAGACCCCCCCCCACTTCAAAAACCTGGTTACATGTATGGGGGGGTTGGTGGGTGGGTTTTGACAAAAACAGTGGGGAGCTGCAACCCCCAGTTTCACATATGTATCGATGGGTGAATTGATCTGATATCGTGATCTGAGTACAGAAAACTGTAGCGACAGAATGTTCGTCTCTTGTACTGTGGTAGTCAAGTTTTTGTTTCAAAGCTCATGTGACAACACGCTTGTCCAACAACCCAAGAGGTACTAACAAAAAGTTGACTGCGTTTCAAGGCCAACACCTCCAATATTCGCCCACACACGTCGCACAGCACAGTTATTGAGAGGTTCTCAACCAAAACCAAGCACAAATCGTTCAGTTAAACCACACCGCGCGTGACAATTCGCCTAGGCAAGCAAACGGCGTCGAAAACTGCCTTAAAGGCCTTCAAGGACCGCAGATCATCACATGTATACCTGTAACCTTCACTGAAAAAAAAGGCTGGAGCACTTTTGGGTGGAAGATGGGTTTAAAAATGGACAAAACCACGTGAGAATGCCAAGTAATACACTATAAAATTTTCGCCACTTTTCGAGCCCAACCAAATTTGAGGGGGGGGGGATATGAAGATGTTAAAAATGACACTGACCCCCCCAGGGTTGCACAAATTAAAAAAAAGTGTTTTTTTTTTTAAATTAAAAAAAAACAGTTGGATTTTTTTTAAATAAAAAAAATTTCTCTGTTTTTGGGTAAAATTTAGCTTTTGAGTGGCAAAAAGGCGTTTAAATGGTGTTTAGATGGTACAATTAGTAGTTATTCATGCATAAACTTGCTTATTAGCACCAAAACCAAGCTCTTTTTGGGGTTCCCAACTGGTTCCCAACATAGTGCGATACCGTACACGACCATTTAGAGGCAGCGGCTTTGTCACCATTTGACTAAAACGATGCTAAATACGCTTCTAAAGGCTTTAGGGAAGCACTAGTACTTGTGTTTGACACTCTAATAGGCTCAAAGTATCTTATGGTACAGGTATATGGCGCCAATGATGGCTCCTAAGTCAATTAAAAAAAAAAATTTTTTTTTAATTTAAAAAAAAAACTTGAAATTTTTTTTTTATGCAACCCTGGACCCCCCCCCCCCATACCATACAGGTATGAATTCACACAAAAATTCTTTTGGAGGTCAAGCTACGGTAGGCAAGCACAGAGAAAAAGACACCAGCACCGAAGGAGACAGCAACCCGATCTGCGTATCAAAGAATCCACACAACGGCTGTGAGTGGCGGATAAAATAAGCTTTAAGATTAAAAAAATCTTAATACACAGCTAAAATATGATGAAAAGTGACCTCACCACCACACAGCCGCATCTGTTTTCCCACAAGTATTTCTTGTGCATCTTGCTACAGACGAGATCCTAATAGTTGAGTTCCGAAGGGGGGGGGGTTTGAAATGCGAGGGGGGCCCTAATTCGAGTAGTCCCTGCAAGCCTGCTCACAGACGCTACAGCGGGCATTGCCGGTCAAAGTCGACAGAATCGCGCAAAGCTTTTGGGTGGTCGTTAGAAAGCTCGACCCGTGCAAGGCATGCACTTGGGTGTCGACGCGCAAAGCGCTCTCCTGAAAGACAAAATAATGTATAACTTTTTTTTTTGAGAAAAATAATGCAACAAGAAATGTGAAAACGCTAACAAAATTAGAGGCTTTCAACCATACATGTAACCGGGTTTTTTGAAGTGGGGGGGGAGGGTCCGAGACCATTCTGGGTGGGGGGCACACAGATTCGAAGAGGGAGAGGGTCCCAAAAAGAAAAAATGTACGGAAATGGTGTCTAAATAGGCACTTTTTGGTCAAAAATTGGGTTAAGACAGGCTTTTAGGATAAAAACACTGAAAAAGATGAAAAGTATACTACTTTTTATAATTGAAGACAAGTTGGAAAAGTACAGGAAAATTCTGGGGGGTCTTGGGGGGGGGGGGGGTGGGTAGGGACAAAATTACGGCTGGGGGGCCCAAACCATACCTGCAACCGGGTCTGGAAGAGTGGGGGGGGGAGTACATGGTCGAATTCTGGGTGGGTGTCCCTGTGCAGAGCAAAAAGTGGGGGGGGGGGGGTAGGCACCCATTTTTTTTGTTACCAAACTGGTACTTTTTTGTAAAAAATTGGTATAAAAAGGGTCTAAACAGTGTTATTTAGCTGTTTTATGGTCATATAACACTAAAAACCACTGAAATACACCAAAATTTACTTCCTTTTATCGTTTTAGACCGAGTGAAAATCCCTTGGGAAAATTCTGGGGGGGGGGGAGGGTTGGGTGGGTGTTGGAAAAATAGTGCGGGGCCCCAACCATACCTGTAACTGGGGGGGGGGGGTCGGGGGGGGGGGTTTCCCTCCCCCACTTGCTCGTTTTGACCCCACCCACGCCCCCCCCCCCCCAACCCTCCCCCCAGGTTCGCCAAACCCCACCCACCCCCCCCCCAGACTTTTTTTAAACTTTCTACTACATACTATATTGCTAAATAAATGCACTTTGTACAGTGTTTTTTAACAAGAATTAACCCAAAAGTGTCTAGTTTGCGTTATTTACAGTGTATTTCGGCTAAAAAGTACCTATTTTCAGGCTTTTACAGTGTATTTTTGACTAAAAAATAGACCAAAAATTGCCCATTTTTTTCTGCCCAGACCCCCTCCTCCAGATTTTCACCCCACCCACCACCCCCCCCCCCCAGAAAGTGCCCAAACCCTCCCCCCCAGGTCCAATTCCCGGTTACACCTATGGCCCCAACCCCCCCCCCCCAGTTACAGGTATGGCTGGGTAGGGGCAAAATTCCTGCTGGGGGGGGGCGGCCAAACCCCCAGTTACATGCATGCTTCGAACTGTCTCAATCTTCAGGACTGTAACCCAATTGGAAGGTCACTTTTCAGATTCCTTTCTCTTTCACTTCCATTTGGTTGTCATTGTGTAACATAAAATAATGTATCATTCCTTTATTATAATCATTGATTGGTCTAGTGATAATTAATGGTATTAGATCCGTTCACTAAAATTGTCAGCAATCAGTCTCCTCTCCATTATCCACAGTGTATTTAATTACAATAAAGTACAAAACACTCGTTCAAAATTGAAAAAACATCTCATATTCACCTCAAAATTCGCAGCGCTATCCCTCGTAGAGTGACTATCGATCGAAGCGCTCAAACTATGCGCATAGTCGCTGGTCATGGAGGAACCCTGAAATAAATTTAAATCAAAAATGTTTAAATAAAAGAAAAAACAAAAGCAAAGAAAGACCTGACGACTCTGCGTCGAAGGCCCGTGCACGGCAAGACTTGTAGCGAGAGAATTTTCCAATTTTGAATTTTCCAAAATTTTGACGGTTTCTTCAGCACTGCCATTTATTTGGGCTCTGGCGAACGACTGGGACAGATGCTGGGTGGAAACCGCTGAATTCGCACAAAAAAAATACACATGAAACGCAAGCAAAAACAACAATGGTTGCAGGCACACCCGGGTCCGGCTGATTAGCTGGGTCTGGCTGAGTGGGGGGGGCATTAGAATGAATATGGTAGCTATTTAAATAATAATATACTGGGGGCATACATGTAACTGGGGGGGTTTGGGGGGAGGGGGGTACCCACCCCCAGCCCTACCCAGCCCCCCCCCCCCCAAAAAATTTTCCTATAGTTTTCCAACTTGTCTACAACTGTAAAAGGTAGTGTATTTTTCATCTTTTTCAGTGTTTTTTAATTACTCTAGAACAGCTAAATAACGCTATTTATAGCGTATTTTAACCTATTTTTGACCACAAAGTGCCTATTTAGACACTATTTAGGTACACTTTGTTACCCCCTCTGACACCCCCTCCCTCTTCAAATCTGCTTACCCCCCCCCCTCCCCCCACACCACCCAGAATGGTCTCCAACCCCCCCCCCCCACTTCAAAAACCCGGTTACATGTATGACTGGGGGTTACCCTCCCCCACTATTTCTTAAACACCCACCCGACCCCCCCCCCCCCCCAGAATTTTCCCAAGGGGATTTTCACCCTGTCTAAGACGTAAATGTTGGTGTATTTCAGTGCTTTTCAGTGTTATATAAACATAAAACAGCTAAATAACAGTTTAGACCCTATTTATACCCATTTTGACCAAAAGTACCAGTATAACTAAAAATGGCTAGCTACCCCCACTTTTTGCTCCAGCTCCCCCCCCCCCCAGAATTCGGCCATTTACCCCTCCCCCCCACTCTTCCAGACCCTGTTACAGGTATGGGGATTTGGGTACAGGTAAGATTTGGGAGGGGGGTTTGGAGCAAAATGGGGGGGGGGGTCACAAATATCAAAACGGCTTACGGAGATTCGTTGAATTTGCGCCATTTGGAGCGTTTTGGCCACTGGCGTTTGGCGTGTGAGATTCACCTGTGATTTTTAGACGTATGTCATTTGGCTTTTTTTATAGAAAATGCAGGCACGCACGCACACACACAGGGGCGGATTCAGGAAAAATTCTGGGCGGAGTAAGACGAGTTTGCCAAAAACAGGCAATTCCGACGTTTTCGTCTACAACAATGGCCCAATTTTCAACTTGGTAGGATAACATCACACCTTCTGAAAATACAACGAAACTCCAAGGTCTTTCAATTCGATTTTTTTTTTGTGCACTTCAATGTATTTAATGTAGTCTAACAAAAAAATGTCGCCCACAACGAGATTGTGGGGCGGGGGCACTTGCCCCCCCCCCCGATAGATCCGCCCCTACAAACACAGAGAGACAAACAGACGCACTCACACGCAGGAACGTACACGAACGCACGCACTCACGTTGAGCTGCCGCCATCGCATATGTACCATCGCCGCTGTACTTTTGCCAGGCATTTTCGGGGCGAATATTGAAATTATTCTGATTGTTACTGCCCCATGCGCCATTTTTAGCAGCACTTTCGCTATTATTTTTGTTACTATTGTTGTTGTTGTTGTTGCTATTTCGCTGCCACTGTACAAGTTGATTGATTCTGGATTTGTCCCGTTCCGACAACGGTTTCCTGGGATTCCAAACCAGTTTGGCGGCGTATTTCGTGTTGCAACCAGTCTTGGGATTTCTGACCGCGTAAAAGTCCACCCGTTGGCCTTCTTTTAACACCTACAGGGCCCGCGCATTGTATTATCATATGCCTACGCCCATACCCGCACCGGGGGGGGGGGAGTTTGGGGCATACATGTAACCGGGTTTTTGAAGTGGGGAGGGGGGGGGTCGTAGACCATTCTGGGGGGTGTGGGGGGGGTAAGCAGATTTGAAGAGGGAGGGGGGTGTAAGAGGGTAAAAAAGAGTACCTAAAAAGGGTCTAAATAGGCACTTTTTGGTCAAAAAAGGGTAAATAAGGCTTTAAGTAGCGTTATTTAGCTGTTTTAGGGTAAAAAAACACTGGAAAAGATGAAAAATACACTACTTTGTACAATTGTAGACAAGTTGGAAAACTTCAGGAAAATTCGGGGGGGGGGTCTGGGGGGGCTGGGTAGGGGAAAAATTCTGGCTGGGGGTGGGTAACCCCCCAACCCCCCCCCCAGTTACATGTATGGTTTGGGGCCCCGCAAAAAAAATTTCAACCACCCCCAACCACCCAGAATTTTCCCAAGGGATGTTCACTCTGTCTAAAACGATAAAAGTGAGTAAATGTTGGTGTATTTCAGTGCTTTTCAGTGCTATATAACCATAAAACAGCTAAATAACACTGTTTAGACCCTATTTATACCCATTTTTGAACAAAAAAGTACAAGTATAACTCAAAGAATGGATAGCAACCTTTTTGCTCCAGACACCCCCCCCCCCCCAGAATTCGGCCAGCCCCCATACGTGTAGATTGGTCCAAAAGCCAGGGGGGGGGGTGGCTGGGGGTTTCGAGGGGGGGGGGGTCTAGAGCCATCCCGGGTAAAATGACCGGAATCGGAAATTTTGGAGGAGGGGTTGTCGAAGTGGAAGATTTCGCACCAAAATAGCGCCTAAATCGGTGCTTTTTGGTCCAAAATGTGCCAAAACAACGCCTAAATAGCACTTCTTAAGCGTTTTTGGGTCACACTACAATGAAAAAGGACACAAAAACACGCATATTCACCCAATTTTTCAATAATGAGAGAGGGTTTCCCGCAACTTATCCGGGATGGCGATGGCCAGGGGGGGGGGGTTGCTCCCGCAAAAAAGCGGGACGGCCTTGGCCGGGGGGGGGGGGGGGGGGTGAACCCCCCCTAAACCACCCCTGAGCCCACGTATGCAGCCCCCCCCCCACTCTTCCAGACCCGGTTACTGGTATGACGACGCGTATCATAAATACAAAAAATACAAAAAAAAACCTGATCGATTTGCTCGCAGGCTGGCATCACGGCGGCCACGGGAAACCAGACGTCCTCTAATTTATCGGCCGCAATAAATCCAAATTTAGAATTGCTGCCGATATTTTTAACGCAGCCAGTGCCTTTAAAAACGTCTTCGGATTTTTTAACATTTAAATTTAAATTCGGCTCCTTCTCCTTGAAGACGCGGCAAGTGCCGTCCACGCAGCGCCATCGGGCGCCGTTTCGCGCTGTCTGAAATTGAATTTTCTTTTAAATTAATTTTCCAAACTAATCTTAAAATAGACCTGTTGGACAGCTTCAAATTCGATAATTTGGTTAACGCTAAAATGTTTTGTCATATCTGGCAGATTTCCGTCAAAGACGTAGCCATAAATGCTCGTTGGCTGAGCAAAGACGTTGCTGTCCAACTCGCGCTTGAATTCTAAATGTTCCTTTTTTTAATTAATTCAAAAGAATTAATTCAAATTCAGAGAGCATACGTGGCAAGGGTTCGGCATAGAGATATTTGGGTCCCACTAATGCAACCCTGGCACGACCGCTAACTCTGGCCATTATTTAAATTCTTGTCAAGAAATCTGAAAGTTGAAGGACAAAACTGTTTTGTAAATTGACAATTTCGAAATCACGGCTTTTTCCGGGAATCACTAAACGGAAGGAAGAAGGAAGCGAGTCTGGAAGGAAGACGTAACTTTGCATTCGGTGCGTTATAACATATGCTTTACCCGTGTCGCCTTTCAAAAGAGATTAGTATTTCTAATCGGCGCCACTGAGCGAGATGCAGCCTAGCGCTCATGGCTCGAGTCGTAAGAGGGACAAGCCTTGTTTTCCACACGAGACCCAGCGGACGGGAGGACATGAAGAGGCGCTGCCACCAGATGCCCCCATGCTGAATGAACGTACAGTCTGGTTACGCATATATTTGTTTTGGTATGGTGACGCAGCAAGTGTTGGCAGAGGTGATCGAAGTGGCGTCGCAGTTTGTGCAGGACAGCCTGTCCGACTGCACGCGCATCTGCCAACACCCGGAAGTGCCATCACTGTGGCACGTGCTGGACGGAGAGAATCGGGTGAAAGTGCGCGTGGAGGAGGAGGAAGAGGTGTTCGGCCTCAAGTGCGCCCCCTGCTGGCACCTGCCCAGCCAAAAGTATCTTTGCGCCCACGCCGTGGCTGTCACCGAGGCGAACGGTCGCCTCGCAACCTATTTGGTGTCGGCCCGGGACCGCTGGGACGTGGACGGCGGTCGCCAGCACTTCCGCGCCACCACCCAGCAAGGAGCCGGCGAGGAGGGCAGCTCAAGCGTCGCCACGGCGGAAAGAACAACGCCACCACACTGCAGGTCACCCAGGTCACCATGGCGCCCGTGCTCAGAGGTGTAACTGGCCATCGAAGCTTGGGGGGGGGGGGGGTGAATCTGGGATTTTTCAAAAGACGATGGGGGTGACCTGCACGGCCAAATTTGATACAAATTCTCGTTTTCCAGCCTCAATAATCACCTAGAAAATGCTTCGTGTCGCAGCGCCGCAGGCAAAAATTTGTGAATTTTTGGACAAAAGCGCGCTTCAGTGACTCTAAAAATGGTAAGTTGGAGCAAAAAAACAGCGCCGCAGGCAAAATTTGGTGACCCCCTGGGGGGTGACCCCTACCTACACCCTACGCAGTTACTAGGGATGAGCATGGGCCTGAAGATCTCGGCCCAGCCCGGCCCACCAGATAGTCCGGCCCATCCCGGCCCAGCCCACGCGTCAAAAACCAGGCCCAGGCCCGGCCCGGCCCATCCAACTGCTCAAATTCCAGGCCCGGCCCGGCCCGGCCCATCCCAAGAAATAAGTACAGTGGTGCACTAAAATAAGTTGTACATGTACGTACGCCAGTTCGCGTTTTTTCACTACACATACACAGAGAATGGCGCTTCTGGCTTTACAGCTTCCAACCATTTTTTGGCCTCAAGATTGACCGTGTTTGTCAATTGAAGTTGGCCGCTCACAAAGGGTTTGTTGAGAAAAAAAGGCGCTGCCCATGTCTGATGTATTATCTATCGTCGCCAAGCCAGTGATGTAGAGGCGGCGCCCTGGAGGGCGCCGAGCTGGCAGTCGTCACGAGCGCCTTGCTCGCGATGGACGTGAGGCTGGGCTAGCGCCAGATGCTCATGCCTTTTAGTACTACGTCGTCGTCGTCGCTTCACGTCTGTTGTCTGCTCGTCTGTGCCTCACGGTCTAAGGGCCGTGACGACAACAAAACGGCAACGGCGACGACGACGGCAACGTCGCGACCAACGCGCTAGATTAACAGTGAGACGACGCCGTCACGACGAACTTTTAGGCGCACTCGCGTCCTTAATGCCTCCTTTCTGCTGAATAGTCGCCGTTACTTACAATATGCATAACATACAATGTAGATTCCTATGTTTCAGCCAGGAACGTCCGGCCCGGCCCGGCCCGGCCCACACCCCCAAAACGCAGGCCCGGCCCGGCCCGGCCCACAGGATGGGCCTGGGATTCCGGCCCAGCCGGCCCATGCTCATCCCTAGCAGTTACACTTACACCTATGCCCGTGCTGGCCAATCTGGTGAGCTGAACCTGTGCAAGCTGCGTCACGCTGCTCACTGATGTCCAGGAAGTTGGACCGCAGAAGCCGGGCTCCTTGACGACGCCCACGCAGCAGCAGCTGCAAGGTCGAGCAGCCGATGGTCTTCTGCGAGCCGTTCCACAACAAATCGTCTGCCTTCGACTACTGGACAAGTGGCGGCGCGAAGGCCACCAGCACAAACAGTGCGTCTCGTGCAAGGTTTCTCCGCTAGAACTTTGCAGTGAGCGTGCCTCGCGAAACACTGTTTTACTGCTCCGTTCATCTGCGGTTGCCGACGTCGACAGCGGCGCCCGAAGACCTCGTGCTGGTCCACCGGGAGCGGTACGCGTATTGGCAGCAGAACGAGCAGCGCTACTCGACGGCCATGCGAGACATGGTCATCAACTGTTAGGTGCGTCGTGTCTCGCTACACGAATTTCCACAACAAATTGCTCGACGACTCCAACACTAAGGGCAAGTTGTCGTTGAGCCACCGCGGTCCCCGAGAAACTGGCTCGCGCCTTATGTGTGTATTTGTAGTAGAGGTTTCATCGCGGTTGCGAGAGTAGGCTGTGAAACGTTATGATGTCGTCGTCGTCTCTTGTTGTTGTCGTTGTCGTTGTCTTGACTGCCGTCGAATTTGTCCGGTGCTAAAATGAGTCTGTGCTGAATGTCGTGTCGGCACGAGTCATGCACTGCAATGAAACAAACGATATACTAGAATGCACGCACGAATCATGGTGCGTACTGCCCCTTAATGCGCACGAAGTCGGTGAAGTATATCTTTTGAAAGGCGACGAGAAAAGGAACGTACACACACAAATAATTATGCAAAGTTACGTTTTCCTTCCAGATTCACTTCCTTCTTCCTTCCGTTAAGTGATTCCCCCTTTTCCTCTTTGGGCGGTACACCTTCAGGGTGTATCTAAAATCTAAAATGGGTAAATCTAACCGTGCAGGGCAATACGGTAGGAGAGGCAGATTTGGGAGGGGCAGCCAAATTGATATCTACTTGGGGGGAGGCTTAGGCTCAAGCTTAGGCTTTTGCTTAGGCTTAGGCTTAGGCTAAGACGAGATCAGGCTTAGCCCCCCCCCCCCAAATCTGCCCTCCTATCGTGATGCCCCTCACGAGTAGATCCCCCCCCCCCCACTTTTGCCGTTTGGGCGGTACACGGATTTTTTGCCCGTCGGGCTGATACGCCGAATTGGTGCAAATTGGTACATACAGTAAATCCTCCAAAGAACGCCCCCCCCCTCCAATGAACGCCCGGGGTAGAGGGTAGGTTGAAAAAATTAACGCCCACTCTCCAATGAACGCACATGTGAAGACCAACAGGCCTACACTGTGATAGACTACCCCACCCGCGGACCAGGGGCGGCGATATCTACCTATCTCACTCACTCAACCAATATAACCTCGTGCCGAACCAAGAATCGACACGGAAGACTTCTCTTGATCGTGCTGATACGCGAAAGCTTTGGATCTTCTCCTAGCGGCTTCTTCTGGTTTGGTCCGACGACGAACGAGGCGACACACGACACAACGAGGCGTTCACGTGACGTGCGATACTGTGCTGCGTAGGGACACGGTGGTGAAGAAGAGAAAGAGAGTGTTCAACGAACCAACCGCCGGCGAAACTCACGAACGACGCGCGCACCCGCCTGGCCTGGGCGTTGCCGCAACACGCGATCCACACTGCTGCACCAGGGAGCCGGAGTGAAAACTCCAGACGCGCTCCCTACACACGAAACTACGAAAGCTCCAGGAAACTCAACCAAGTCTCCGAGCACGTAAAGTAAAGAAGTGAAGTCCAGAAGTGGACGAGTGGAGTGACCGCTCCACGTGGCAGGGATTCAAACTGAACCCTCCACAAGCACTCCACAAGCAAAGGCACCATAGCAAATCCATTCTGCTCGAGGTACGGTGGGGGAAGGGAGGGTAAGCACCGTCGGAGAAAGGGTGGCAGCCTGTGCCCAAGATTACTGTAAAGAGACTGGTCTTACAGTCCGCCCCCCTCAAATTGCACCACGTGCAATGTCAAGGAGTTACCGTACTTCTCAAATAATGCTCGCACCGAAAATGTAAAGCAAAGTGAACACGAACGCAAATTCATCAAATTCGCCAAGTTCAATTCCCGTCTGTGGCCACCACTGTGAAGACCAACAGGCCTACACTGTGATAGACTACTCCACCCGCGGACCAGGGGCGGCGATATCTACCTATCTCACTCACTCAACCAATATAACCTCGTGCCAAACCAAGAATCGACACGGAAGACTTCTCTTGATCGTGCTGATACGCGAAAGCTTTGGATCTTCTCCTAGCGGCTTCTTCTGGTTTGGTCCGACGACGAACGAGGTGACACACGACACAACGAGGCATTCACGTGCCGTGCGATACTGTGCTGCGTAGGGACACGGTGGTGAAGAAGAGAAAGAGAGTGTTCAACGAACCAACCGCCGGCGAAACTCACGAATGACGTGCGCACCCGCCTGGCCTGGGCGTTGCCGCAACACACGATCCACACTGCTGCACTAGGGAGCTGGAGTGAAAACTCCAGACGCGCTCCCTACACACGAAACTACGAAAGCTCCAGGAAACTCAACTAAGTCTCCAAGCACGTAAAGTAAAGAAGTGAAGTCCAGAAGTGGACGAGTGGAGTGACCGCTCCACGTGGCAGGGATTCAAACTGAACCCTCCACAAGCACTCCACAAGCAAAGGCACCGTAGCAAATCCATTCTGATCGAGGTACGGTGGGGGAAGGGAGGGTAAGCACCGTCGGAGAAAGGGTGGCAGCCTGTGCCCAAGATTACTGTAAAGAGACCGGTCTTACACACAGGGCGTGCTTTGGAACATTGTTAAGCAATGATATTCTTGCCAAAACAGGTATTGTCACGCTGTATTCTACGTTTGGGTCTTGTATTTTGCCTGTACACAGTAGAACAGCTATTGTTTAGCCGCTGCTGCACCATTAACCGTACAATTTTCATGTTTAACTAACGATTATTGGGTCTGAATTGTTTGAATTGGGTCTGAATTGTCAGCATTGTTGGAACGCCACTTACTGGTTGAATTTATGAACGCTCCCCCTCCAATGAACGCCCTCCTCCCTCCAATTAACGCCCAGGGTGGAGGGTGGGTTAAAAAAATGAACGCCCAGGGCGTTCATTGGGGGATTTACGGTAGTTGGCAAAACATTGGTACACACCGTGATCAATTTGGTACACACGATAGACATGGAAATGTACTATTGCAAATTCAAATTTTGTCGCATTCAATAGTTCGCTTACGTTCGCACGTACACAAGTTGTCCTTTTGTTTGCGACACTTAAAAACATGAAACGGAGAGGCAAGTGCGCTGCAAGAGACTCTCTGGGCGAGATGACGTTCGCCAACTTGTGGACAAGGCGTATGCATTTCAGTCGACGGCAGCTAGAATCTCGGTAGCGCGCAAACGGTCTTGCTCTTGAAGTACGAATGCAGGATTTCTTCAGAAGTGAACGGGATACAATGTTGGCTTCATGAGTCTTGTCAATCGCGTAAAAAAGGTTTTGACGTGAACAACCATCACAAGGGCCGGGCGGGTCTGCAACAGTTTACTGCGGAGAATTTACCGCAGCGACAATTTACCGCGCCGATTCACAGCTTTGACCCTTCCGCAAAGCATACACAAAAATTTCTTTCAGTCCAACGCAAACGCGACACGGAGCACGAGCTGACCACGAACGAGAAACGGACGGAAAGTGATGGCGAGCAACGGAAAATAACACCGCTAACGGACGCGCATGCAGACGATCACGACACAGCGAACTGGAAGTCGAAACTGTAGGGGGGAGCGCTCACAGTATCATACAATGTTGTCAGGGCGCTGAGAGCATGAGAGCATGGCGCAGGCGCATGGTTGTGGCCGGTGATAACGCGCACAATGGCGTCAAGGCGGACGTGGACGCGGCCTTTGCACTTCTTGGCTTGCTTTCGGTCGCAGTACTACGAAGACAGCATTTACTGCGGAGGGGGGGGGTGGGCCTTGACGTAGAAGAAGCCATCTTGGCAAATGTTGAGGCGGTTCCTTTCTTTCTGTTGTCACAGACATCGCAGCAGTAAAGCAAAGTGCTCGTGTCTCGGATCGGCGCGTATTTATGTGGAAAAACGACGCCTGCTCCATGGGAACCCGCATGCACTGCGTGCGATCCCCCCCCCCCGGCCGCATCCGTACCACGGGTAACCGTTTTCCTATGTGGCCCTTCCGTCAATGACCTCATCTCTTCGAAAGGGAGCTACTTGTCCTTGTCGTGGAAGAGGGGGGCCATCTTGGCACATTTTGAGGGGGCGCGGGAGCAGAGCGGTGCCGTCCTTTCTTTCTGTTGTACAGACATCTTGGTCAGCAGGTATAGCAATAGGGCTTAACGTGTCTCGGATCTGGCTGTTTTATGTTGAAATAACGACGCCTGCTCCATAACCCGCATTTACTCACTTTTCGTTGCGAGTTAAAATCCCTTGGGGAAATTCTGGGGGGGGGTTGGGGGGGGGGAGTTGGGTGGGTGTTGCAAAAATACCGTGCTCCTAAGTCCCCCTCCCGCCAGTTACAGGTATGGTACGGAGCGTCCTGCTGAGATGAATCGTGCAATTGAAATGTAAACATGGTAATGGCGGTAAATTGTGTCGCGGTAAACTGTCGCCGCAGTTAATCGTTCGCGGTAAATTGTCGTGCTCCCAAATTTTCCTTAACCACATATCCGCGGTGTTCTTTTGACAAAACCTTTTTGGCACTGGCAACCATACCTGTAACTGGGGGTTACCCTCCCCCACTATTTTTTTCCAACCCCCCCCCCCCAACCCCCCACGATTTTCCGCGCTGTTCTGTTTGCCGTTTGCCGGAGCTCGGGCGGGATCGGGGGGGCGGGGGCGATGCCCCCTGCTGGGCGGTTGCGTGTGGGGCGGGCGGGGGCGAGGGGCGGGGGGGGCGGCGAGGGCGAAGGGCAGGGGAGGCGAGGGGCCAAGGGGGGCAGGGATGGCGTGCGCGGCGGCGGCCGGGGGTTTCGATGTTTTTTTCTAAACCGCTCCCCTCAAGTTTTTCCTGCGGCCCTGTCTTAAACGCGGCCCGCGGCCCGGGGGCACAGATAGCAGACCCGAACCAAAATTTTTGCCTGCGGCGCTGAGGTGAGCACGCCCTTGGGGGAGTCAATCCTCGGTTCTTGGCAAACCTGGCCACTGTGGCGAATCCAGGGATGGCGGGGTGGGGGATTCTCCTCCAAAATCGAGAATCCAGGGCGAAGGGGGGAGGGCTGGGCCGTATATGAACTGAAACGTGTTGGTTTATTTCAGTGTAGTTTTTTTCATTAAAGTGCGGTAGAGGTGGTCGAAAAGCGCAAAATTTTTGTCTGCGGCGCCGATTTTATCTATTACTTGTCAATAATGACCTATTGTGTGCCCAAAACATCGTTATATCACCGGCTCTCTATTCGGGTTCCCCCTCCCCTGTTTCCTGGATCCGCCTGCTGGCCCGGCCATCATCGCTCAGTTTTTTTTAGAAGAAGGCATTGAGAGATGTAGATTGCATTTTCGCCTGAGGCGCAGTTATTTTGCCAAGCGTTAAATATGCATGACTTTCAGAGCGTACGTGATGCCAAAGTTAAATTTTGCCTGCGGCGCCATTTGTGTGCGTGCACGCAAAAAATAGATTAAACGGTTAGATAACGCTGTTAGTTTTTTAGACCCTATTTATACCCATTCTGTTCGAATGTGGGTGTCTATATACTTGTGGCCGTTCCCGGGCTCGTTCGCCCCCCTAGCCGCTCCCCCCCCAAAGAGTACCACTATCACTCCACAAAATAGCCTGGTACCCCCACTTTATGCGCCCCCCACCCCCCGCCCCCCGAATTCGGACCTTCCCCCCCTCCCCCTCTTCCAGACCCGGTTACAGGTATGCTGGCAACGGAATACGAATGACCACTCTGCTCTCGTCTCCTCCCAACCTCCTGCACCAATCCTCTCTCTCAGCAATTACAATTTAGAATGTGCTTTACTTGGCAGCATTCCAACTCCACGCGTGCTTGAATAGAATACAAATGCCATGTTTGCTGCTTGTTTGGGGTGCTCTCTGCATTCCTTTCTACTACTTGGCATCCATATGGTATGCACATTTGTTGTTCGCCTGTCTTTACGAGATGTCAGCACCATTCAGATTGCCTTGGCTGGTGACCATACGTGTAACCGGGTTTTTGAAGTGGGGGTAGGTCGGAGACCATTCTCAGGGGGGGGGCGCGGGCGCACGCAGATTCGAAGAGGGAAGGGGTCCCAGAAAGGAAAAATGTACCTAAATAGTGTCCAAGGAGGCACTTTTTGATCAAAAATAAGTTGAAATGCGTTAAAATGGGCTATAAATAGCGTTATTTAGCTGTTCTAACGTCAAGTAACACTGAAAAAGACAAAAATTACACTACTCTTTATAATTGAAGATAAGTTGCAAAAGATCAGGAGAATTCTAGGGGGGGGTGGGTGCTGCGGAGGGGCAAAAATCCGTCTGGGGGCTCAAACTAAAATTGAAACCATCTCTACCTGTAACCGGGTCTGGAAGAGTGGGTGGGGGGAGGTAAATGGCCGAATTGTGGGGTGGTGTCCCGAGCATAAAGTGGGGGTTAGCTGGCCTTTTGAGTTATACTGGTACTTCTTGGTCAAAAATGAGTCTAAATAGGGTCTAAACAGTGTTATTTAGCTGTTTTATGGTCATATGACACTGAAAAACACCAATACACCAAGGGGGGGGGGGGGGGTGGGTGGGGGTTGGGAAAATAGTGGGGAGGGTAACCCCCAACACCCCCAGTTACAGGAATGCAAACACCTCCCCCCACTCCCCTAGTTACATGTATGCTGGTGGCTACGGTCACTATTCTCCTACCGGGCGCCAACAGCTCCGCTGCAGAGATGCAGCAGCTGGAAGCGACTGGACTCGTCGCCCCCCAATATGCGCACCCCTACTCGACGTACATCACCTGCAACCATGGCGTTGACAGGTTCGCCTCCATCCTACATGTAAGCGGCAGGATTTTGATCTGTGGGATCGGAGAAGTAGTACCCGGGTGGGTGAGGCATACCTGTAACCTGTGTCTGGAAGAGTGGGGGGGTGTCTGGAGCAAAAAATGGCCGGTAGCTGGCCATTTGAGTTATACTGGTACTATTTGGTCAAAAATGGGTATAAATAGGGTCTAAACAGTGTTATTTAGCTGTTTTATAGTCATATAACACTGAAAAGCACTGAAATACACCAACATTTACTTACTTTTATCGTTTTAGACCAAGTGGAAATCCCTTGGGAAAATTCTGGGGGTTGGGGGGGAGGGGTGGTTGAAAAACTATGCGCCCCCCCAGCCCCCCCATGCCCCCCCCCCCAGTTGCAGGTATGGGGTGAGGGAGGGTGGGGACTCAACCCTCACCCCAGTTACAGTAAATTATCTAATAGTGCCCCCCGTGTACTATACTTTCAACCTCTCTGTACCAAGGGGTACTACTGTGGCTGTATTGCGTTCCTTAGGTGATTTAAAACAGTTCAAAGTAGCTGAAATGGCATTCATTAAATGTGTGTAGCTACGTACACACCTACTGCTCGATTTCTGTCTCTGTACAACGCAAATCGAGGGAATGTACTTCTTGTCCCGGGGCACTATTGGAGGACATACGGTACATGTATACCATATAGTTGACATGGACATTCGTCAATGGGACCATGGAGCTGCAGCGTGGCAAGCCCTATCACAGGTGTGGAGCGGTGCTGATCTCCGAGCGCCTGCTGCTGTCGGGACTCTGGTGCCTACTCGGCTGCTCCAGAACACTGTGAGCGCAACAAAAAACAGTGGATTTTTCTCTGTGGCGGCAGTGACAATTCCGGCCCGTTAGGGGAGCCAGCCCCCCCCCCCCAGGATCGAGCTGACTGGGTCTCATCTCTCACTAGCAGCGGTCGATTGTGACCAGAGAGAGGCCCCCGCGACCATAGAAGCGGCCCACACATAAACAAAACAAACAAACAAACACGCTCTCTATGTAGTTACCGTAAATCCTCAAATATTCCCCCCCTCCCCTCCAATAGTGCCCCGGGGCAAAAAGTTCCACAGAATTTGCATCATACATGGGCACAAATCAAGCAGCAGTCAAGTAGAAGTGGTGTGTTGTACACAGCTACACCCCATTAATAAATGACTTCGAACGGTTAATCACCTAAGGAACGCAATACAACTCCAATAGTTCCCCAGGGTAAAGAGAGGTTGAAAGTGTAGCGCCCAATTGTGGCTATTGTAGGACTTACGGTATGAAGAGCCCTGTTGACGACAGGTTCCAGACCGAAACCGAGACCGGAACCGTTGTACTCTCCAGGGGCGGATTCAGATTGGGAGGGGGGACAAGGGGCAGACAAGGACCCCTCTGTCGTGGCCGTTTGAGGGGGGTAATATGTGTTGTTTTCAAGTTTGAAACAAACACTTGCAAGCAAGGCTCTTCACTCTCAACGCCACGCCAGCGCATTCATGGGGCATGGAAATTAGAAATTCAGAAACGTCAGTGACTTTCGGAAAGAAATTGCAGTCGGAATGACAGGCAAGAATCCACTTTCATCGCCAACAACAGCCGGAAAGAAGATGGTGGAATTGAAGAGAATCCACCGAATCAACGGACTGTGAGTAGAATCGCGACCACAGTTACAACTAGGCTTGGGCAATAGTAAAAAAGTTTTGTTTAAAGTTTGAAAAAAAACTCTCCTTCCCCACTCTCCCCACCCCATGTGGCACCTGCACACCAAGTTTCAGCTCAATCCATCGACCACACAGCTCATTCTATTGCAATGAGTTATTTGGGTGCAGTTTCTGCGCGCAACTAGAAATTTTTTACAAAAAATTTAACTACCTAACTTTCTCAAAATTGTCCAAAGAAGTGCTAAAAGCGAGACAAAACGTTGGTTTTTGGTGCGTTTAAACTTTGTATACCTACTTAGTAGCATCCTGGGTGAGCAAGTGCACTTACGGCTTTTAATGCCTAGTTTTTGCTGTTATTGACACTCTGCTAGGCTTAAAACACCTACTGCAACATTGATTTGACATACAAAACGGTCTCTGAGAGCATTTAATAAAAAAATCTAACTTACCCTCAGGGTACTGGAGCAGCGCAGCGTCGCTCGCTGATGGCCGCTTTCAGGACCACAGCGCAAGACTTGGTCCTAATTGAACTGGAGATTCCTAGAGGCCATGAGCCCAGTGGCTACGTCGTCCACTCGAGAGAGTGTCTCAAGCGGGAGGGCAGCGTCGTCCCGGCAGTGCTGCCTTTCGCGGACATCAGGAGCATACCTGTAGCCGGCAATTGGACCTGGGGGGGGGGGGGGTTCGAGCACTTTCTGGGGGGTGGGGGGTGAATATCTGGCGGGGGTCGGGGAAGCAAAAAATAGGCACTTTTTGGCCGATTTTTAGTCAAAAATACACTGTAAAACCCTAAAATAGGCACCTTTAGAATTGCTGGGGGGTTGGGCGGGGGGGGGGGTCGCACAGAGGGGGGGGGGGAGTGGGGGGTGTGGATAGGGTCAAGACCAGCACCTGGGGGAGGGAACCCCAACCCCCCAGTTACAGGTATGGTCAGGAGCGCCTGCGAAGACGACGAGCGCCACTGGAGTGGCGACAACCTCCTACGGATCAATCTCGACGCCGACGAGGTCTACGAGTGCACCGCCGTCGGATGGACCGAGTACCACCGATTCCCAAGTAAGCGTGTTCTCTTGCTAGGGTTACGAGAATCTGATATGCGGTCCGGTACACGGGATGCGCCCTAAAGGCATCCACACTGCCACCTACCCCCGCTCTAACAGGGGGCAAAAGGCGTAGGCTGACTTATGGCGAGCTGCCTCGGTGAAGCGAGGTAGGGAGGGGAGTGGGTGGCTGGACCGACCGGCGTACTGGCGAACACACTAGCATGGCCTTTCAGCCAACAATGTGTTGATAATTCTCTTTAAATTGTTTTTAATTTAGAAAAAAAATAAAAAGTATATTGCGGCCTGGTCCAGTGATGCCCCAAAAAATTTCTGTTCCCAAATATTGTCAATGTTCAATGTAAGTTTCAGTCCTGAGCCCTCAACAATCCATCATCCAGCAGTTGTGTGAAATGGTTCAGTTCTGAAGTCAGCTGTTTTCTCAGTTTGAACGTTTGACCTAGCAATTATTGGTTCCGAGATGTCGATGTTCATGTCTAGGTCGTACAAAAACAGTGTGGCACATCGTATCAATGAAGCTGTCAAATGGCACAAGAGTTTTTGTCTCCTTGTCTGCTTAGTTTCAGATTTTTCAAACATTGATCAAAGCCATGCCCTTTTAAATTGGAAATGGTAAACTATAGCCCTGCTGGGATGAACGGGAGCAGAACGGTCAACTTGCCTAAATCAAGCTCAAGACGCTCCAAAAAACATAGGTACATCGCAGTTTACAAAAAAAAACACACTATGAGATGAGCCATCTCAGTCAGTCAGTCAGTGGTTCTTGGGTGACTTGCACGTTCGCACTTTGTACAGAGCCTACACAATTTTAATTCTGTTCAAGACACGAGCTATGTGCTGCTGGAGGCGAAGTCAGCGGTCAACGGCTCGGGGAGGAACAAGACTGGCGGCTTTGGCATGTGCGACAGCCGTTTGATGAACTACCTGGGGCGCAGCCTGAGATCGCCCGAATTCCACTACTACACGCTGACCACCAACGACGAGGAGCGCATCCGATGCTTCAACGGCCCGTCCGCTGCTTGCGTAGTGAGCAGCGCAATCGCGCGCGCGAGCGCGCGCACGCGCACTCTACCAACCCGCTGCCTCATTTGTTTAGCTCGAAGACGGCAACCCCGTGGTCTGTGACAAGCCGGAAGTGATTCGGTCCCAACGTAGTAAGTTTCTGAGGTTGAACTGAGGTCGCCGCAGTCCGTGGGGTTGGGGCCGTGTGGGAGTCCACGCGACTCCCCTAAGAACGACGGAGTTTTTTTTTGGTGGGAGACCGAAGTCTCAGACGAGAGGGAGACCGCATGGGTCCTTGGGTACCTCTGCCTTCTACAAGACCGATTGTCTCAATGAGAACAGTGATCAGGGGGCACAGTGCTTGCGTTAGTCCCTTGCCCAAAGGGGTTGCTCTGTCTTTTGGCAGTCTTGCCACGCTGAGGATTGAACTCCGCACCTTGCGGTTTGGAACCGACGCCTAGAGTTGGGAAAAAACGTTTTCACTATGGGCCAGCGTTTTTTTGTTAAAAAACGGTTTTATTTAAGAAAAAACTGTTTCTTGTGTTCTTTTTTGAGTACGTGTGTACATGTACCATACATCATGGTAAGTCGTCAGCAAAGTGCTCAAAGCTTCGAAATCGGTACATAAAGAAGGTTGAGTGGAGAGTAGAGTTTGATGTAATATGGTGGCGCGGCTCATCTAAGTTAGTTTCTCACGACTACGACGCAACTTACGTTACGATTACGACAACGACCGTTTTTTTAATTTTTAAGAAACAGGCGACGTTTTCTAGCCAAAAAACGCGTTTTTTTGTTAGAAACGTGTAAAAAACGTGCCCAACTCTACCGACGCCTTAGACCAACTGCGCAAACAGCCGCGCGAGTTGACCGCGACCTCTGCTGCAGATTCCACAAGGCCTTGGCGCCGCACGCTGTTTGGTGTCACGAGCATTTTCCTCCTGGATACAAAGAAGACACTGCCGAAAGTCTTCCGCTGCGACAGCGACTATTGGAGTGGACATTCGGTGACGTCAGTGCCTAACGCGATGCCCAACCTCTACCGGACGCTCAAGGCCCTCGGCCTGCTCCAGGACGTCTGCGACACGTACCGGCGCTGTCTTTTCGAGCCCAAGCCCATGCCTGTCTGCCTCTGCGGACCCTGCGCAGCCGACTGAGCGCGTCGCAGGCGCCTTTCCCGCTGCCTCATTTGTTTTCCCTCCATCGCGTGGCTGGCTCTGGCGTGGGTCAGTACTGGTCAGGCTTGTCCCACACCAGTACCTGTAACTGGGGGGGGGGCTTTGGGGGCCCCCACTATTTTTCCAACACCCACCTACAACCCCCCCCCCCCCCCAAATTTCCCAAAGGATTTTCACCATGTCGAAAATGGTAAAAGTTTGTAAATGTTGGTGTATTTCAGTGCTTTTCAGTGTTATATGACCATAAAACAGCTAAATAACACTATTTAGAGCCTATTTGGTATACCCATTTGTGACGAAAAATCAAAAAAAGGCCCCCTCCAGAATTTGGCCATTTAGCCTCCCCCCCCCCCCCACTCTTCCAGACCCGGCTACGGGTATGCCCATACCTGTACCTAACTGGGGGCACTATTTTTCAAGCACCCCCCCCCCCCACCACCCCGACCCCCCATAATTTTCTCAAGGGATTTTCACTCTGTTTGAACCGATAAAAGTGAATAAATGGTTGGTGTCCAGTGTCAGGCAATGCAATGTCCCGTGCATGCGCTGTGCGCACTTTCTCTGCGGGCGGAAATTTACATATAGCTTGTCGCGTGTATCGAAATTTGCAAGTGTGTATGGCACGGATATGGACATGTGACAAGGATTTTACGTGCGTCAACGCGACGTTATGCTCACTGAAAGAAATGCTAACAAGCGAATATGAATAAACATAATTCAGTAGGGAATGACTTGCAAATTGCAGGTACTAGCCACTACAACCCAGCACTCGCGACGAGCAAGCAAGCATGCGGCACTGCGCGCACTCTTTGCTGATTTCAACTCTATTTTCGCTGCAAAGAAGCTTGCGACCGTACAGAGCTAAAGCGTAGCGCTGGCTAGGGTGGATAGGTGGGCTCGCCTGCACCAACTGCAGCTGGCTGTACACAAGTGTGTCATTCTGCAACATATCGGCAGAAATAATCCACGAGTACAGTACTCCATTGGCGATGTAAAACTGCATGAACAGAATGCTGTAGTAGCGCAAGAATGCCGAGAAAGACCAACGAGCGTGTGAATGTTGCCCCGCATCGACCAGTCTCTCTCGGAAGCGTTCTCAGAGCAGGTTGTTATGTTGTTGAATTTATCAGTTTAAACCTACTGTACATATGTAATGTGCATGCGTAACATGCACACTGAGAAACAGCGTGTATTATGCTAATGTTTAGATTTCAACTCATACATTCCTTTCATACATTACTGCTATAGCACTTGACATCATTTCACTTGTTTGTCAAAATAAATTCGTTCCGCAACCTTGTATTTGTCAGTAAAGTTTCGCTGCCTGCGAAATCCCAAAACATGCGTTTGTGTCGAATGTTGCTAGCGTCGACGGTGGTCGCAGGTTCGTCGACAACGCCTCCCGACAACACGAGAACGAAAAGGACGCCCGCTGTCACCGCCACGCCAACGTCCAAGTCAACGTCTGTGACGATTTGGTTGGACGCGAGGGCGTCGAGCCGAAGGACGACGCCAAGCGCCAAGCAACGGCCGAGAAGGAGGCGAGGCCACTCTACGACCGTCTGACGACGCCGTCGACGAACGACGCCGTCAGCCATCGGCAGGCTCACGACCGCTGCCGACGACAAGACAACATTCGATTCCTGCCACTGCACATTTTTCGCTGTTTCGCTGGTTCATTGCTCAGACATTTCTCACCTAAACAAACTACCCGTTTCCAGTCACCACCACTACTACTGTATCTGTGCCAATGTGCGCAACACATCGGAACCACCCCACACCACCCGCTCCAATATGCATACATACAGGTACAGAGTACTCGCGCAAGCACCAGCACAAACTCGCCCTTACCACGCACGCACGCACGCACGCACGCACGCACGCATTGGCATACCCGTGCAATCGCCTTACGATTTGCAAACCCCAAAACGTCAACCGTTTTACAGCTACTGGAACAGTTAGCGTCGGAACAATTCAGATTTGAACCAGCCCAAGCCACACTCCCCACACCAACCCTAAGCCTAAGCATAGGCTAAGCCTAATCAAAACCAAATGGACCTGCCTGAGGTAGACCTGCGTTTCTCACACCCCTTTTACTCCGCCCCCTCCGAAAAGGTATTCTCACCCCATCTGCCCCCATCCACCCCATCCCTAGAGCTATTCCTCTGTTACCGTAGGCTCTCGACTCAACCTCGCGGCGGCGTTGGGGAAAAGCAAGTTCATTGTGCCATTGTGCCATTGTGCCGAGAGAAACACACCATAATATTTTAAATGCGTCGACGCTCAGTGCTCAACTGTTAAATACTAAAACAACGCGTCACACGCCACATTTCTTTTTACAACACATTGATTTTATGTAATCTTCTAATAAATTCTATCTATTTCCATATTTTTTTAATTCATATTTGGTTGTACAGGGCGGGCCATTTAGCTATCGTCGGTTTCATTTCGTTGTAACTGCACCGCTTTGCAATGTTACACGCAATGCTTTGCAAACGAATATGTTACACCTATGCTTGTGGTGACGTGTCAAACGTGCTTGTTTCGACCGAGTCTCCACTTAGGCTTCACAACTTTCAATTACCTCAATTACCCAAACTTTCAATTACCCCCTAATCTCTTCAAAAAATGGCGATTTACCCTCAAGCCTAATCAGGGTGTACGCGGCAGCGTACAACCCTAATATGTGAGCACTTCCTCAATGCGGTTTGTTGAATTTTCAGTCGCTTATAACTCTTGATTGCCTGAACGGATTGTGGCGAATGATAGCTCAAAAGAACCGCCTTCTAGACCGGAATCGAATGAGCCGTCCCGCGTTTTGGTACTCGAACGCGTTGAGACAAATTGTACAAAAATGTTCCAAAAAAGTGGTGTTTTTTTTTTTCATGTTCTGCACACACTTTTAGGGTTGCCGCTCTGGAACGCTACTGTTGATTGGGACGAAACTTGGCGTGAGCACGTAGTATATGATGGCAATTTTGTGCCCCAAGGTAAATTTATCTAGGTGCTTCGGATCTATAGTTATGGCCGATTTGGTCATTTTTCGAAACATAGTCGTTTTATTTTGGCCAAAACCCGACAAGAGTAAAAGTCGAAAAAAAGCCGAGTAAACCCCCAAATGTTTTTTGATATTCGTGAACAGCTTTACAAAGAATGTCTGGGGCGCTTGCATGACATTTGAAATTCTCACCACATAATGAGATATTGGCAACCAAAATTTCGGCAAATCCGACCAAAAAAAGTTTGTGACCTATAGGCGCTTCAACCGTTCGTGATACCGCTGTGCTGTAATGACACAAGTTATTCGTCCGGACTTGGAATAGGTCACTTTCGACAAATGGGAGCGCTCCGATGCCCGTGTCTCTGTCAGCCCTCTTCGAAAGGCCATTTTTTAGGTGTTTTGTTCCAAAAGTTTGTTAGCTATAGACGCTTCAACCGTTCGTCGCAGAGCTGTGCTGTAATGATGAAAGTTACTCGTCTGGACCTGTAATTGGTCACTTTCGAGAATGGGAGCGCTCCGATTTCCATGTTTCGCAGCTCGACCCTCTTGGCGCACCCCCATTTTGGGCAAAATTTGGAATTATGATCGTGCATTATTTTTCATTTCCTGAACGAATTCTGGCGCGTGATAGCTCAAAAGAAGCGCATTCAAAGGGGGAATCGATTAAGTTATAACACGCTTCCATACGCTTGTGCATTACCGAGAAGTTTTTGGAGATGGCAGGACCCACTTTACATGACAAGCTTCTTGGTTCGTCGCCCACTCGCGCCTGCATCAATTGGACGGAAACCTCGCAGGTATCTATGCTCCACATCAAAAAATGAAATCGCCGGAGGGACTCTTGTTACATGCCAGCTATGGTTTACTGGGCACATTCTTCTTTTTACCATGTTCCCTTAATCAAGAGGTCGCTGGTTCGAATCCCAGTAACGCCTGCCTGTGCCTTTGCACGTGTCCCCTTGGAAAACCCATCAGCGTTGCTTTACTGCAGTGTCTCCAGTCCATTCCACATTTTTTGTCTCTTTTCTAGGTTCTTTTTCCAGAATTTTGGTAATTTTTTGAGCTAGGAAAAATATTTATGGACGAATGCTTGCCCTGATACATGAAAATGACACATCTGCACACCCGCATGGACGCACGCGCGCGCACGCACGCACGCACGCACGTACGCACGCACGCACGCACGCACGCACGCACGCACGCACGCACGCACGCACGCACGCACGCACGCACGCACGCACGCACAATGTGTACAGTGGTACACGCTTTTCATAAGCTTTATGGTGCAACACTGAGCATGCGTCCGTTCTGGTCTGCTGCTGTGGGTTTGTATGTGTGTGCGTGCGTGAGTTTTTGATTAATCTTTCTTTTACGAAAAAACACTGTATTAAGGAAAATTTTGCAGGTGGCTGCAAAAAAAGGAGAATATGTGACGCCCCTTTAGGCCCAGTTTGAAAAAACGCGGTATTAAAAGTAGCCACTTCATCAGATGATCAACTTCAGTTTGGACAAACCGTGTATAATCGAACCAAGCGCAGCAACACGTCACATATTCGGCGTTTGTTGTGCGAGCCATCGCACACAGCCACAACACTACCACTATCAATCCACCCTCACAAACTCTTTCATCTCTCTGACGATGCGCATTCTCTGACGATTCATTAGGCATCGTATGGATGGACAGGGCACACAGCCAAAGATTCTGCATAAATAATTTCGCTACCCTGCCCATCTTACATTTTTAATATGTGGCTTGCCCTTACAGTAAGTGATATGCACCATCAATTCACGATCTTGAGTACCAAGTACATTGTATACCCTACATTCAATCTTCGATTCTCGTTCATATTTGTTCCGCTTCTGTTAGCCTGTGCCTATGGACGGACGGAACTGCCATCTGTAGACGTCCAGTCAAGGATAAGGCCCGCTCTCGTCTCTGAGTCCAAGGAATGAAAGGCCTCGGTCCTCATGCAGCCTGGACTGCCTTTCTTCCAGTGATCCAAGCGAGCACAACAAACGCCGAATATGTGACGTGTTGCTGCGCTTGGTTCGATTATACACGGTTTGTCCAAACTGAAGTTGATCATCTGATGAAGTGGCTACTTTTAATACCGCGTTTTTTCAAACTGGGCCTAAAGGGGCGTCACATATTCTCCTTTTTTTGCAGCCACCTGCAAAATTTTCCTTAAAGGGGGGGGCTCTAGTTTCCAAAATTTTTGAGATAGTGATGTGGTCAGCTGCGGGACACCCCTGGGAATCACGTCCCGTTCTTACTTTTCCAACTTAATTCTAAGTTTTTCGAGATATTTCCACTTAAACCTCCGAAATTTGAAATCCTAGAGTACCGTAATCTTACTTTGAATTGCTTATACGGGGCGTCAAGGGTACGTTTTGTGTTGGGATTGTGGCGTATGGTGGTCTCACCACACCGAGATAGCAACACGAGAAAAATTTTTCGAAAGTCATTGTATGTCTACAAGCGGGAGCCAGGCGGACGGACAAAGCGGCGGACAGCTACTGCGGGGGGACACAGTGGGTACAGTGCGCCGCCGAATAGTACTCTCTGTGACACGAACGTGTTTCTTTCAAAGATGTCGGCATTATCGTTTGAACAATGCGCTGCCGAATGTTTGCATCAATTATTCGACTAGCTGCGACTATATTTTGCTAGCGCACACACTGATCGAGCGCTTCTTCAGCATAAGGAGTCGATTTCAGGTTAAAGCTCTGTTTAGATGGCGTACGGTGGGTGTTGCGTGATTAGCTAAAAAGATTACTGCACTCTTCGTATTCAAATTTTGGACGTTTAAGTTGAAATATCTCGAAAAACTTAGAATTAAATTTGAAAAGTAAGAACGGGACGTGACTCCCAGGGGTGTGCCGCAGCTGACCACATCATTATCTCAAAAATTTTGGAAACTAGAGCCACCCCCTTTAATTCCGTTTATAAGCATAAAATTAATAAAATTTATATACACCGCAAGAATATATGCGATGGGCTCCTGCTGTCAGGAAGCGGTAGAAGCGTTGGCCCTGGCCCCACTTTCCATAGGAGTCGACATATAGGTCCAGCGGATTTGCCAGGGCTTGGCAGTCGACGAGAAAGGAGCACTCGTACAAACCCGCAGGCAAACTGAGCGGCACCTTGCGAGCCGATGCCAACTCGCTGAGTTTTCCGCTGGGCAGCAGCACAGACAGTGCCTCGTCTACCGAATCTGTCGCGACTTCGGGGCTTTGTGCGCGACACCTTGCTTTCGTTTCGCCGAGCGCCTCTATCTTTTCCTTCTTTTCTCACCTCAGTTCACTCCACTCCCAACTGTACTGCCAACGTGAGGGTAGGGAGACGCGTCGGCTCAGCGGCGCCTGGCGACCCAGGCACTTGAGAACAATAGACGCGCCGCACGCGGCGCCATAAACGTGGGGCGGGAGAGTGCAAGAACAAAAGCGGCGCGGCACAGACAGAGAGCGCGCTGCAAACTTGATTGATTGTTTGCGCGGAAAACGGAGACGGAAACGCGAGACGAATAATAGGAAACGATTACCGTAGTTTTCAGCACGTTCGCTCGCTACAAACGGTAGAGTAGCGACAGAATCCACAAAGTGCGGCTTCAGCAAGCCCTCCGAGCTGATGTTGTCGTTTGCTTTGTCGTCGCTCATTTTCTAGCACACTCACTTTCTCTACATACAACTTCAAAAAGAAAGATCCGTTGCGGGCAATTACCAAAAAACGCAACAGACGCAACAGACCCTAAGCCTAAGCCTAAGCGAAGCCTAAGCCTAAGCAAAAGCCTAAGCCTAAGCAAAAGCCTAAGCCTAAGCAAAAGCCAAAGTCTAAGCCTAATCCTAAGCCGTTGCGTCTGTTGCGTCTGTTGCGTCTGTTGCGTCTTTTGGAAATAGCCCAACTGCGAGCATGTGGTGCCCGCGTAAAACAGTTGAGCACTGAGCGTCGACGCATTTAAAATATTATGGTGTGTTTCTCTCGGCACAATGGCACAATGGCACAATGAACTTGCTTTTCCCCGGCGTTGTCGACAACGTGGGTGTCAGTTAAATGCAGCACAGGTTAAATGCAGCACACGTTGTATGTTATAAAGGATGCAGGCATGCAAGCAGGTAATGTATGCAAGCAAGTTGACTTTCGCGGCTTTTTCTTGGCTTAAGGTTGGGCTTAGGCTTAGGCTTTGCTTAGGCTTAGGTTTTTGCTTAAGCTTAGGCTTTGCTTAGGCTTAGGCTTAGGTTTTTGCTTAGACTTTAGCTTAGGCTTAGTCTTAGGCTTAGGCCGCGAAGTCGACTTGCCTGCATACTTTACCTGCATGCACTCTTTATCATATACAACCTGTGCTGCATTTAACGTGTGCTGCATTTAAGCGTAACCGACAACGTGGCGGCGCGGCAGCTAAGCTCGACAGGGAGTATGATGTCGGCAGCCGACTCCCCGACGGCGGTCGATTCGCCGTCCGAGGTTCCGGCACCGCCGGTGCCAATACCGCCACCGTCTGAGCTGCCGAATTTCGGCAGGACGCCGCCGCCTGTCGACAACTCTAGCGGCTCCGTGAGCTGTCTTTGACGACAAAACGAAATGCGTCGGTTGTCGAATTTCAGCCCCCACCACCGCCGCCGCCTTCGACAGCCGCCGTCAACCCGTTCAGCATGTCGGCAGCTGCCGGCGGCGCGCCGCCGGCAGTTCCAAAGTTACCGCCGATGCCGACGCCACCGGTGCCGACGCCGCCAATGCCGTCGACAGCAGCGGCTGTCGACAAGCCAATCTTCCCGTTTTCTGCCGAGCTGCCGATGACGATCTCGCCACCTCCGCATCCGCAGTCGACGGGCGTCGGCGTCGACATGTCGACAGCTGCTGCCGACAATCTGCCGAGATCTGCAGCAGGTGGCGACAGTGCGGGCGTGTGGGCCTGGGTGCAGAACACGGTGCAGGGTTCGGCACTGCTGACGAAAGTCGCAGAAACCGCAAAGGTTTTAAAATATAAATTTACGGTGATTAAGCTAATTATTAACAACAAAATGAATTTTAGAGTTCCGTCGGCAACGTGATGACGACGCTGGATCCGCAAATGAAAGAGTACATGGGTGCGCGTCCTTTTGAGTTACATGATTACATTTTAATCATGATTTAGCGACTTTTGAAGAAATCTCACTTTAAAGTTTTTTTTTAAAGAATGTTTCTATTTAGCTGCCGAGGGGAGTCTGTCCATTGCCGTCGCCTCCGACCAGGCTTCGTTTATATCCGCGGTCAAAGATGGTGAGGCCTTTTCATTTTTCAAGCTGTCTTATCTGTGGTATTTTTTGGCTGTGTCCCCATGGTTTTCCATATGCGCCTATCAATCAATCAATCTTTTGTTTTGCATTGGTTATTTTTCAGAAGAAGCATAGAGGGAGTTTCCCTAGTACGCATACCTGTAACCGGGAATTGGACCTGGGGAGAGGGTTCGGGTCGGGCACTTTCTGGGGGGGGGGGTGGAAAATCTGGAGGAAAAAAAAAAGGAAAAAAAAAAAAAACCGGGGAAGGAAAAAAATAGGCACTCTTTGGTTAATTTTTGGTCAAACTCAAAAGCACTGTACCAAACACATTACAATTTACAGTTTCAAATTTCTGGGGGTGTGGGTGGGGTCAAAACCGGCAAGTGGGGGGAGGGACCCCCCTCCCCCCCCCCTAACCCACCAGTTACAGGTATGGTAGTGCGGCTTCACAATGGGCAGCGTATGGGCTTGGCGGTAGAGAATCGGCCTCTTGCGCGCACGGTCCTGGGTTCGATTCTTGATGGAGGCACTGGATCGAGGACTTCCCTCTCAATGTTTTTCTCGTGCCGTCGCTGCCCTAGATTACAGATGGCGTTCTTCCGAATGTCTTTGGCTAATTCTGCGGCTCTAGACGGGAAGGCGTCATGGAGATGGCTATGCTATATGGGCCATTGACGGCCTCCTAATCCAGCAACAACAAGACCTCACAATTCTAGGCATGCAGCGAGTGTTCGGCCACGTGTCCGCCATGGGCCTAGGCTCGCCAGACGCCTCTGAGGCGCTTGTCGGCAGTGCTGCCGAGCCTATAGGCTTCGTCAACGCGCTGCAGGTGTCTGACGAATTCCTGTCGAGCGTTTGCGTGCCTGCGTGCGTGCCCACGGAAATTGGACCAGGGGGATCTGGATTTTTGCCATTTTCCTGCAGAAAATTCACAGCTTTTTGTTTCCAAAATTTCTCAGATGGCGTCCGACAAGGTGGACCGTCTGCGCGCTTCGCGTCTCGTCGACGATCGCACGCCCGTGCTGGGCGCCGGACATTGCGCTGTCGAAGTCGTCGCCGACAGGTGCTGTCGAGCTGTCGAAAAAAAAACCTGTCGAAGTGTCGACACTCTTCAGCTGGTTTTGGTTCGGCTGCCTCCTGCTCGACGACCGTCGACAGGGCGCCGCCGTCCGCTGTCGACAGTTTACGCAGCCGATAGCGCTGTCGGCAGACGTCGTCGACAGACTCAGGGTGCGTGTTTGTGTGTGGGCCGCTTCTGTGATCGCGGAGGCCTCTTTCTGGTCACACATAATTGACCGCTCTGCTAGTGAGAGATGACAGTCATCCTTGGGGGGGGGCGTGCGTGTCCGTCGGCAGGTCTGTCGAGCTGTCGACAGCGCGGCTGCGTCGCTTTCAGCAGCACACCCCTGCCGACTATCCGCTCGCCAGCGTCGGCTTCGGTGTCGACGTTGGCATGGCGGCTGCCGAGGCTGTCGGCTGCTCGCCGCGCCTCTGGTCGACAGCTGTCGGCGGCCTGCCGACCGACGAGCTATGGAGAACCGCCTCGACTGCGCTGGCCGCCAATTTCCGTCGACAGAGTCACGCACCGAACAATTGAAACTAGCGAGAATGGGCCAAAAAAAAAAAGAATATTTGAACTGGAAATTGTTTCCCAATTTTAATTAAGTCGTTGTTTTTCGCGTCTTCCGCATGTCTGTGCTTTGGAGGTTGTGCACGTGCGTGCGTGTCGAGGGAAATGTTCCTGCAGTGAAACTGCGGCTGGGAATCTTGCTTTTCTCGCTTGAATACTCCTATTTTCGTGAAATTTTTGTCGACAAAACTGAACTTTCTTTAAAACCAGGAGAATGGCTCAGTTCGTCGGCATCGACGGCGACGATTTCGACAGCGACGACGACTACGCTGTCGCCGCCGGCTTTGACAACTATGGCGACGCGTACGATGTCGACGATGACGACGACTTGTTGAGCGGCGAAGACGACGAGGTCGACTTTGACGATCTCGACAATGTCGACTTTGACGACGACGGCATGAGTGACGGACTCGCGTCGACGCAGTCTTCGCTCGACGACGGCGTCAGGCCGCGCTGCCGACCTGTCGACGCTGCCGAGCTGCCGTCGGCAGCCGGCAGCTGCGCTGTCGGCATTGACGACGCGGCGGTGGTCGTGTGGGGCGGCTACGGCAAGAACGATTACCGAGAGAGGGACACACTCCATGTCTACGCTGTCGACTCCGACAGATGGTTCGAGTTGACGACGCCGTCGACAGGCGCGCCGACAGAGCGAAGCGGCGCCGCTGCCGTCTTATCGACGGCTAGCGCCGATGGCCCGGCGACCCTCTGGATTTTCGCCGGCTGCGAGAGAACCTTTGGTGACTTTCTCATAATTTTTTTTTTCAAAAAAAAATTGTTTTTTTTTTTAGGCTGGGATGGCGGTATGGTGCGCGCGACGAACGACCTGTACAGCCTGAATCTGCGCGACCTGCGGTGGTCGGCCTACGACCCGACCTTTGGGGAGCGCCGGCCCTCGCCCAGAGACAAGCTCGTCGGATGGCAACACGGCCACAAGTATGACTTGCGTGCGTCCGTGCGTGCGTGCGTGCGTGACGGTGCGTGCGTTCGTGCTGGTGCGTGCATGCGTGACGGTGCGCGCGTGCGGGCGTGCATGACGGTGCGTGCGTGCCTGAGTGTGTGCGTGCGCGCGCGCACGTGCGTGCGTGCGTGCGTGCGTGCGTGCGTGCGTGGAGTGTGTGTACCGGAACACTTTATGTGCTTGGTTACGCAATTTTAGTTTTTGAATTTCTCAGTTTTGGTTTGTGAATTGCGGTTTATTTTATTTCCGATTCAGACTGCACTTCTTTGGCGGCTACGGCCCTCACCCCCGCCGCCATCCGTCCGACAACTATTTCATCGCGGACGGAGAGTTTGTCATTGACGGCGACGAGGTTTTTTATTTTTATTTTTTAATTTTTGTCGTTTTGCGATTCTGAGATTTTTGTTGCAGGAAGAGGGTGGAATCGGTGCTGGCAACTTCTGGAACAACCAGCTGGTGGCCTTCGACCTCGCCGAACGAAAGTGGTCGACCGTCCAGTGCGGAGGTAGACATTTTTTTCAATTAGAATCAAAATAAATTCAAAGTCGCTCATAGGGGTGCCGCCTTCGCCTCGGGCGGCCCACAGCGCGGCCAAGGTCGACGACGGCCGACGCGTCTTCGTCTTTGGCGGCAGACTGTGCGGTCGACGGCTCGACGACGGTTTCTTTTTGGACCTGACGACTCTCGTCTGGACGAGGGTGTCAGTGTTGACGACAGCTGACGACGCACACATTGGCTCTTGTTGGTTGTTGGATTAGGGACAACGCTAGGAGGCCGTCAATGGCCCATATAGCATAGCCATCTCCGTGACGCCTTCCTCTGTCTAGAGCCGCGTAATTAGTCAAAGACAGTCGAAAGGACGGCGTCTGTAATCTAGGGCAGCGACGGCACGAGCCTCGATCTACTGGCTCCATCAGGAATCGAACCCGGAACCGTGCGCCGGCAAGAGGCCGATTCTCTACCACTAGACCATACGCTGCCCGCAAGTTCTGGCACGCACGCACGCATGTACATTGTCCCGTCGGCATTCGTTTCAGCGACTTCTCGCCGTCCGTCGACGGCTCGCCAGTCGGCAGGTCGTGGTCGGCAATGGCCGCCGTCGACAGCCACCAATTGGTGCTGTTCGGCGGACTCGACAACGAGTCGACGCCGCTAGGTGACGACCGACGTGCTTCGAACGCACGCACGTACATGTACGTACACCCGATCTAGGCGATTGTTGGTCCCTGAACACGCAATCGCTGGCCTGGCGCCGGCTGCGGCAGTTCGACGCTTCTCCGTCGACAGCGTCGACGACTGACGACGATGACGACGACGAAGAGAGTCCTGTCGACAGTGGCGGCGGACGGCTGTGGCACGCGGCCGTTGGTTGTCGATCGCCGCGGGCGTTCTACTACTTTGGCGGTCTCAGCTCTAACATCACCGACACGCGGCTCAGACAGGCGCGTGCCGGTGCCTACCTGCCTGCCTGCCTACCTGCCTGCCTGCCTGCCTGCCTGCCTGCCTCTGCCTGCCTGCCTGCCTGCCTGCCTGCCTCTGCCTGCCTGCCTGCCTACCTGCCTGCCTCTGCCTGCCTGACTGCCAGCCTGCCTGCATGTTGATTGTCTCCTCTCATTCAAATGTGTATAATGTTCACTGTTCAGCGGTACCACAAGGACCTCCACTGCGTGGCGCTGGAGCCGCCGTCGTTGCTGCGTCTCGCCTGTCGACGCGTCGCCGCCCTCTGCCGACCTCGCCACCGACAGGCGTCAGCGACCTCCGACGGTGACGACGCCTATGTCGACGGCAGCGCTTCGTGGCAGGCCTCCGAGAATGTCGACAAAGTCGTCGACAGCTCGTCGTCGTCGTCACCGTCCTCCGCCGTCGACATCGTCGACGCGCTTCGTCTGCCGGCGACCGGCAGCCTCTCGACGCGTCTACGGGCGCTCGTCAGCAGCCGACAGGAGCTGCAGGAGCTCTGTCGACAGCGCGTCGACGGCCACGGCCTGTACAAACTGCTGGAGTTGCTGGGCTGTTGATTTGTTGCCTGCTGGAGATTTTTTTGTTTAGTCCGAACCTGTACTTGATGTAACGCTGCGTTTGTCGGCGAGACTTTGTTGAACTGCGCCCTGCTGTTCTTCGCTTTGGGCGCTCTGTGGTTCGCACTCCATGTGCGAATCGGTTTGGCCGCGTTTGCACAGCATCTGTGTACCTCCGCTTTGCCACAAAGCAGGACGGCAACTGAATGCAGCCGACGTGCCGCAAACCTTGCACACACATGTGTGGTTTGGCTCGGCTAGTTGAGCCGATGTGAACACAAATTGAATACGGTAAATCAATTTATAAAACACCCACATGTTTAGAACTGGACACTGCAGCACTCCCACCCCCTTTTCTCAGCTCAGTCCAACGCATGAGTAGACATTCCTCAGTCCAGTGACTTCTGTCGCGTCCCGGTGGACGCAATTTATTTTCTCGCAATCAACATCAAGATCGCCCTGTTATATTTGGGATTTTGCTTGCCCTAAATAGCGCGTGAATGGAGAAAATCCTTTCGCGAATTCCCTAGCTTAGAGACGGTCAATCAAGCGCCTGGCGTGCGAAGCGACGCTCATCGGTTTGACAGGAGCAGTTTTGATCGCATTTTTTGTCGTCCGTAATTTTTTTTGTAGAAAAAACCAAACAGTACGGTAATTGTTTTGAAATTTCACTTTCTATAGACAATAATAGACATTTGCAGGTCAAAATGCGGTTGTTGCGCGAACGACTGTTGGTCGGGACGACTTTGCTGGTGCTGACAGCGCTTGGCAGTGTGGCATATCTAATGGTCGCATTCACCATGTACAAACACAGACAAGATCTACATCAGGTTCGTCATATTTGCAGTGATAGCAGTTGCCTGTGCAGAGCCATTCGCGTGAAATTTCGCTTGTCTTTTGTCAAAAGGAATCGTGGATACCGTTGTATTGGTTGGCTTTTTATTTTGCAAATCAGAAATTCAAAATTTGAATTGAGAAGTTCAAATTGAAGACAATTCAGAAACACAGCTTCTACTGGCTGGCTTGGCTTAGTAATTACCGTACTAGGCGTCCGCAATCGTTCCCCAGTAGAAAAACTAGAAATTTGCATACTACAGTAACCACGGTTGAGGCGACGGAGTGTTGCTGTACACACTGTCAAGCCTCGACACCATTGGCTTTCGAATTAGTCTCATTGCGTCGTTTCTGATAGCGATTAACAGAGCGAGTAGATTTATCAAAAAGAGATTCTACGATCTCTTTTTCTTTGGAAGCAGACTCTACTTGGGAATGGGATTGGTCTTGTTCATTACCTTTGCGCATTTCTTGTTCTAGGCGAGTGTGGGGTGACGTTTTTGAGGAGCGAGCGAGCGTGCGTGCGTGCGTGCGTGCGTGCGTGCGTGCGTGCGTGCGTGCATGCGTGCGTGCGTGCGAAAAACAGAATTCGCTGCTCTCTACGTTCGCCTTTTTTATACGCACTATTGGAAGAAATACGACAGTGAAAACTTCTACTTTTATCACGACTACAACGTTACCGATCCCGAGCAGCTGAAATTCAACGAAAAGATTCACTCGAGAGCTATTTGGACGATTTATACAATATTTGAATTTCTCATTCCTCATGTAACATTCGTTCTCTACACTGTCGTGTACTTGTACGTAAAACTCTATTTGAAAGTGGGCTCGGAACAGCAGACAGCGGGCGCAAATTTGGAACGGTCGCTTCTGCTACAGGTAACTACAGTAGTTAAACCATTTCGGTTGTATAGTTAAACCAGTAGTTAAACCATTTCATTTCTTGAATACCGTAGTCGGTTGCACTCATACCTGTAACTGGGTCTGGCAGAGTGGGGGGGGGGGTAGCTGGCCGATTTTGGGGGAGGGGGTCTCCGGAGCAAAAAGTGGGGGGGGGGGGTAGCTGGCCATTGTTTGAGTTATAATGGTACTTATTGGTCTAAAATGGGTATAAAAAGGGTGTAAACAGTGTTATTTACCTGTTTTATGGTCATATAACACTGAAAAGCACTGAAAAACACCAACAGTTACTCACTTTTATCGTTTTAGGCATGACGAAAATCCTTTGGGAAAATTCTGGGGGGGGGGGGGGGGGGGGGGAGTTGGGGGGTGGTTGAAAAACTAGTGGGGGGCCCCCAAAGCCCCCCCCCACCACCCTCCCAGTTACAGGTATGGTTGCACTGGCACGATGCAAACAAAATTTTCCGTCCTTGTTTGGCGCCCCAAATGTTCAACTGAATACGAGGCGATTGAACAATTGTTCAACTGATAGGGGTACCTACGCAACAATTCGAGCCGAAATTTCAGGGCACCATCATCAGCGTTGTCACCCAAATCGAGTGGCTCACGTTTGTTCTTGGGCAATTCATCGCTCAGCAGAGCCTTCAACTGTTTGGCACCATTGTTTATGGAGGTGCGTGCGTGCGTGCGTGCGTGCGTGCGCGCGCGCGTGCGTGAGTCCGTCCGTGCGTGCGTGCGTGCGTGCGTGCGTGCGTGCGTGCGTGCGCTAGTTTGCTCGCCGTCAAGGTCTGGCGGACAATTTTTTGTTTACAATTGTTTAGTGCTTGCGGTAAACAGCATGGCGGTGATGAACAGCGCCGTAAACCCGTTTGTCTATATCATATTCAACGCAACGGTCAGAGGGTTTCTAAGAGATGACCTGGAAATCAAAAAGAGAGGTCGGATTTGACAACAGCAGTATCACAAAAAAAGACCGACTAGGAAAGTCCAGAAATGAGAGCGAAACAACAGGAAATCGAAGGAAAAGCTAAGGAAACGCTATTGAGTATGAGAAGACAGAAACCAACAGCGATATGAAGTGCTATGTACGGCCCATTCTTGCTACTGTATTTTGACGATTTATTTGATTTTCGAGGCGGTTCGGTTCGGTTCGGTTCGGTTCGGTTTTATTTGGCCAATCCCAACACATCCCAAGGGACGTAGACAACGCGAAGCATTGGGGAAAGTCCAAAGCCCAAAGGGAGGCATGCATTTTTATTGCGCATCTTCTTGTCTACGAATGTGCTACAAATTGCATTGATGGAGCAACAGTGTACAGTGTGCGTAGTTCACACTGATGGTCAAATTTGAAAACGCATTACTCAGGGAATTACGGTACTCATTTTGTACTGAAAGCTTAACAGCCCATCCAATGTCGGTGCCGGAGGCACAGCCGATGGTGGGCGGCGTCGACAGCTCGACAGGCGGCGTCGGCAGCTCGACAGGCGCCATGTTGCGTGCGTGCGTGCGTGCGTGTCTGCCTGCCTGCGTGCGAGCTCACCAAGGGGTGAGCGACCAGGAAATTCCCTTAAATGGCACTTCCAGTTTGCAACCCCCCCCCCCCCCCCCCCCCCGAACCCAAATAAGGCAGCCCGATTAACGGTGGGGCCAATTATGGTTCCCTGTACAATTAGCCTGCAATTCGGAGCTTCTTGTAAAAACACAACGCAAACGAAACGCAATGAATTCCACAATCGCGCGCTTCCACGCAAAACACCAAAATATCCACAAGCTTAATTAAAGCGGAGCAGCACAAAACAAACATATCACGAGGATTTCTTCCGACAAAATGCCCTCAAAAATACTGCCCGTTAGACGGCGTTGCAATAACAATACTGCTCTCACAGAGAGAGAATTTTAAGCGTCGGCAATGTAAAACGGCGCACAGGTAAAAATTAGAAAAAAAAACACCGAACACACCAAAATATCGGCATCAGACAAAAAGGGACAGCCGAGACAGCCAAGACAGCCAATTGTGCCTAAGCCTAAGCAAAAGCTAAGCATAACT
>JASAMY010001142.1:0-38070 GCA_030248085.1 Paralinhomoeus sp. GSCO2_6 | reverse complement strand
TGTGATTCGCGCGCTCCATTATAAAATGTTCGAGTGGCACCCCCCCCCCCCCCTGGGGACAACAAAGGATTCTGCGCCGATTTAGTCCCAACAACTAAACCTAGAATCAAAACAGGAGGAGTAGATAGAGTGTGATGCACCACTCGTTTGGTCAATCAAGCGTATTCCGACAAAAATCCCACAATCCCACAACGATCACAGTAGAGAAACGTCATGCTCACAATCACAAAACGCTGCCTTACTTACTTACCTATGTAGGTAGGTATTGTAGGTAGGTGGGTATACTTTTGTACTCAGCGCAAGGCAAATCAGAGACGCTTGGCACACAACTTTTGAAATGCCCATGCGATGGTCATTACTAGTGCGGATGAGAGGTTCAGGATGGAGACGCCGGTGCTCGCCTCGAAGCAGCCACCGATCACCGCTGTCATCGTCGCGAAGTTGTGTCTCTTCCCTCTCGTGACGACCTCCACCAGCGGGTTGTTCTGGTAGACGGTCAGTGTCTTCTCGTCGGCCGATTTGAACTTGGCGTTGCTCTTGGACTGATCGAAGAAGTAGTGCTGCGCGCAGATTGGCGATGAGGGCGCATTGACGATGTCGGGTAGATCCTTGGGACGCTGGCAGCAGATTTTCGCCAGTTTTTCCCTTGTCCGTTGTTGCTGCAGCGTTGCGCATTGAGGACACGAGATGGTCTTCAACTTGTCCAGGCAGTCAGTCGAGGACACCTGTCTCATTACACTGTAGCCAACTTCCATATTCTGATCTCCCCATCTGTGGTACGGTTGAATTGATCCTATCTTCTCTCTGGACAAATCGCCAATCCACACGGACAGGTGATCACCTGCGGTGGATCTCGGCAATGCGATCTCCAAATCTGCCTCGGTTTGCCTCGGTTCCTTTTCGCTGTCAATATTGTTCCATACCATACAGAACTGATCACTGGTCTTAAGTGAAACTTGAAACAGCGATCCACAGTGTTGTGGCAGTCCTCTGACACGGCACTTGCCTCGCCTCAAGCTCTGCTCCATCAGCATGCCATGGTCGCTGGCATTGCAGATGACAACCGATGGCGTTTGTATGGTGACGGTGTCGCTGACGTCGAAGCTGGTTTCCTCCTTCATCATCCAGCCACTGAGGTACCACTGGATCACAAACATGATGAGCAGAATCTGCAGCACAATGGTCAGACCCACCAACACCGTCTTGTCCCATTCACATTCACTCTTGTCCACTCCAGCGACAATGCTGCCTTCCGCTCGTGAATGCTGCGTGTCGTTGAGGTCCTCTTTCGGAGGCTGGTTGTGTATGTAAGCCTTCATTCTGCCTTTGACGGAGTGCTTGATGGTTTGCAGACTGCCATGACACGCTATGCAGATCTTGACGATGACCAGTATGATCTCTGCGGAGATGAGAATGCAGAAGCCGAGAACAAGTCCCGCTCCCCCGGAGGCAACACCAATTAGCTCCAGGGTGTTTAGCTGATCAGTTTCATTTGTGCCTCTGATCAATGGCAGAACCAGATAATATTCCAGAGTGAAGCCTGCTGCAGTGTCGAACGTTTCAACATGGGACTGGCTGAACTTCGTTTCCTTGCACAGCACCCTCTCACACTTGTCTCTGAATGCATCGTACTCCTTCAGAATGGTTTGGTTGTAGTGGATTTCGTCTTTGAATTTCTTGAAGAAGCGTGTTCTCGTCGTTTTCCTATTGATGACGTACTTGTAAAAGGTTGTGTGACTCAGGATAAGTTTGCGGCCCCATAAAAAATAACTAGGTTCTTTAGAAACGACCCTTGGACCGGTCCAAGTGTCGCCAGCGACACCTGGACCGGTCCAAGTGTCGCTCTACCTTTTTCCCGCCCTGGTCCGATCTAAGGTTCGAAAGACACCTGGACCGGTTCCAGGTGTCGCCGGCGACACTTGGACCGGTCCAGGTGTCGCTCTACCTTTTTTCCCGCTCTGGTCCGATCTAAGGTTCGAAAGACACTTGGAACGGTCCAGGTGTCGCCGGCGACAAGTGGACCCGTCCAAGTGTCGCTCTACCTTTTTTCCCACTCTCGTCCGATCTACTAAGGTTTGAAAGACACCTGGACCGGTCCAGCTGTCGCCAGCGACACTTGGACCGGTCCAGGTGTCGCTCTAGCTTTTTTCCCGCTCTGGTCCGATCTAAGGTTCGAAAGACAGCTGGACCGGTCCAGCTGTCGCCGGCGACACTTGGACCGGTCCAGGTGTCGCTCTAGCTTTTTTCCCGCTCTGGTCCGATCTAAGGTTCGAAAGACAGCTGGACCGGTCCAGGTGTCGCCGGCGCCACTTGGACCGGTCCAGGTGTCGCTCTAGCTTGTTTGCCGCTGTGGGCCGCTCTAAGGTTCGAAAGACACCTGGACCGGTCCAGGTGTCGCCGCCGACACTAGGACAGGACCAGGTGTCGCTCCACTTTTTCCCGCTCTGGTCCGATCTAAGGTTCGACAGACAGCACAGCTGGACCGGTCCAGGTGTCGCCGGCGACACTTGGACTGGTCCAGGTGTCGCTCTACCTTTTTTCCCGCCCTGGTCCGATCTAAGGTTCGAAAGACAGCTGGACCGGTCCAGGTGTCGCTCTACCTTTTTTCCCGCCCTGGTCCGATCTAAGGTTCGAAAGACACCTGGACCGGTCCAAGTGTCGCCGCCGACACTTGGACCGGTCCAGGTGTCACTCTAGCTTTTTTCCCCCCCTGGTCCGATCTAAGGTTCGAAAGACACCTGGACTGGTCGAGGTGTCACTCTAGCTTTTTTCCCGCTCTGGTCCGATCTAAGGTTCGAAAGACACCTGGACTGGTCCGGGTGTCGCCGGCGACACTTGGACCGGTCCAGGTGTCGCTCTAGCTTTTTTTCGCACTCTGGTCCGATCTAAAGTTCGAAAGACAGCTGGACCGGTCCAGGTGTCGCCGGCGACACTTGGACCGGTCCAAGTGTCGCTCTACCTTTTTCCCGCCCTGGTCCGATCTAAGGTTCGAAAGACGCCTGGACCGGTCCACGTGGCGCCCGCGACACTTGCACCGGTCCAGGTGTCCCTCTAGCTTTTTTCCCGCCCTGGTCCGATCTAAGGTTCGAAAGACACCTGGACCGGTCCAGGTGTCGCCGGTGACACTTGGACTGGTCCAGGTGTCGCTCTAGCTTTTTTCCCGCCCTGGTCCGATCTAAGGTTCGAAAGACACCTGGACCGGTCCAGGTGTCGCCGGCGACACTTGGACCGGTCCAGGTGTCGCTCTAGCTTTTTCCCGCCCTGGTCCGATCTAAGGTTCGAAAGACACCTGGACCGGTCCAGGTGTCGCTCTAGCTTTTTCCCGCCCTGGTCCGATCTAAGGTTCGAAAGACACCTGGACCGGTCCAGGTGTCGCCGGCGACACTTGGACCGGTCCAGGTGTCGCTCTAGCTTTTTTCCCACTCTGGTCCGATCTAAGGTTCGAAAGACACCTGTGGACCGGTCCAGGTGTCGCCAGTCACTCTTGGACTGCGCCTGGTGTCGCTCGAGCTTTTTCCCCGCCCTGGGCCAATCTAAGGTTGGAAAGACACCTGGACCGGGCCAGGTGTCGCCGGTGACACTTGGACCGGTCCAAGTGTCCGCTGGGTAGAAGGGATGCTGTCTAGATGGGGGGGGGGGGGGGCGGGAGCGGATGTGTGTGTGTGGGGGGGGGGGGGGCAGGGGGGGTGTGGGGGCCTGGAATGAGGGGGAAGGAAGAGTTGGACTGTTGCATCTGTTGTGAGCAAGTGGCACATGTGCTACAGATCTGTGTTTGTGTGTGTATGGTGTGAGTTGGTGGGGGGGGGGGTGGAGTAAGAGTTGACGGGCACGCACATATGCAGGGTGTAGTCGACTAGTGGGCGTGTGCAGGGACGTGCGCCACCGCGTGCGTGAGTGCGTGTACGCGCGCGCGTGCGTGTATTCATGCAGTTGAAGTGAGAGTTGGAGGGTGTTGAAAGTTCTTGTGTAATGAAAAATGTGGAGTAAATGCATCATTTCGTAGTACGTCTCTATCATCAAAACTTTCTCCAACAATTACAATCAAAACAGCAGCAAGTACCGTGATGTAGACACGAGGAGTACGATCCAACATTCCAGGCCCCCTACCCTCCCCCCCCCCTACACAGCATCCTCTCCCCCCCACTTCCAGCCTAACTCCACACACACATACCTGACGGCCACGCACGCACCTATGGGCGGCCTTTCTAAGTGTTGCCGGCGACACTTGGACTGGTCGAAGTGTCACCGGCGACACCTGGAGTGGTCCAGGTGTCTTTCGAACCTTAGATTGGACCAGGGCGGGAAAAAAGGTAGAGCGACACTTGGACCGCTCCACCAAGTGTCGCCGGCGACACTTGGACTGGTCCAGGTGTCGCTGGCGACACGTGGACCGGTCCAGGTGTCGCTGGCGACACCTGGACCAGTCCAGGTGTCTTTCAAACCTTAGATCGGACCACGGTGGGAAAAAGTAGAGCGACACCTGGACCGCTCCAAGTGTCGCCAGCAACACTTGGACCGGTCCAGGTGTCGCCAGCGACACCTGGAGCGGTCCAGCTTTATTTCGAACCTTTGATCGGACTTGTGTGGTAAAAATGGTTGAGCTACTCTTGGACCGGTCCATGTGTGGCCGGTGACACCTGGACCGGTCCTGGTGTCGCCGGCGACACCTGTACCGGTCCAGGTGTCTTTCGAAGCTTAGATCGGACCAGGTGGGAAAAAGTAGAGCGACACCTGGACCGCTCCAAGTGTCGCCAGCGACACTTGGACCGGTCCAGGTGTCACCGGCGACACCTGGACCGGTCCAAGTGTCTTTCGAACCTTAGATCGGACCACGGTGGAAAAAAGTAGAGCGACACCTGGACCGCTCCAAGTGTCGCCAGCAACACTTGGACCGGTCCAGGTGTCGCCAGCGACACCTGGAGCGGTCCAGCTGTCTTTCGAACCTTAGATCGGACCAGGGCGGGAAAAAAGGTAGAGCGACACTTGGACCGCTCCAAGTGTCGCCGGTGACACCTGGACCGCTCCAGGTGTCTTTTGAAGCTTAGATCGGACCAGGTGGGAAAAAGTACCGTGGTCCGATCTAAGGTCCGACACTTGGACCGGTCCAAGTGTCGCTCTACCTTTTTTTCCCACCGTGGTCCGATCTAAGGTTCGAAAGACACTTGGACCGGTCCAGGTGTCACCGGCGACACCTGGACCGGTCCTGGTGTCTTTCGAACCTTAGATCGGACCAGGGCGGGAAAAAAGGTAGAGCGACACTTGGACTGGTCCAAGTGTCGCCGGCGACACCTGGACCGGTCCAAATGTCGCCGGCGACACCTGGACCAGTCCAGGTGTCTTTCGAACCTTACATCGGACGAGGATGGGAAAAAGAGGTAGAGCGACACTTGGACCGGTCCAAGTGTCGCCGGCGACACTTGGACCGGTCCGACACCTGGACCGGTCCAAGTGTCGCCGGCGACACTTGGACCGGTCCAGGTGTCTTTCGAACCTTAGATCGGACCATGGCGGGGAAAAGGTAGAGCGACACCTGGACCGGTCCAAGTGTCTTTCGAACCTTAGATCGGACCACGGCGGAAAAAAGGTAGAGCGACACCTGGACCGGTCCAAGTGTCGCCGGCGACACCTGGACGCTACAACGCGCTCCGTTCATCAGAAGTGTTCAAAGAAGAGTGCTCCACCACGCATGGCACAGTGGTCACGCCCTAGCGCCCAAAACTTTTGAGCTCCTAGGATCGAGCCCTTCCCATGGCAGTACCGCTTCTTCACTAGCTCGCCTAAGGTCAGATGCAGCTAGCGGCCCCATGCCATTCCTTACTGCGCACTTTTACAGGAATGGGGCCGCAAACTGCACCTGACCCGGTTGTGTTCATGTTCTTGGCTAAACACTGCACACTTTCTGCACCACTGCAGCATCTTGCAGTCGGGTCCCAATCCAGTAACATTTTTTGGAACGTTGCACTCTTGTAGCAAAAGTAGCAGTCGCACAAAGTCTTGTACGTCAGGGACATGGCAAGCAAGTGCTCATTATTGATCTCAGGTCTGGTTGGTCCGCAGTACGCACTTTCATGGTCGATGCAGTTGTCATCTCTTGAGAGCAGTTGGTTCTCTTCAAGCACAATGCCGCATCTGTAGTGCTTTCGTTCCGTAGGACCAGTTTTTGACACGAGCATGGATGCGTCACCAAGTCTCGCCTCCCAACTGGAGTCTGCGCCGCTAAGTGTGTACCTTTTGTTGTCAAATGTCATGGCTGGCTTCGTCAAAGAGACGTCATGAGCTGCGGACAAGTTCTGATGCGCGACGCCGAGGTATGGCCGGTGATCGCCATGTCGCAAGTATTCTTCGCTGTCCAGTGTGATCTGAAACCCAAAGTTGGGATTCGCCTTGGTTATGGTGTGCTCGATCTCTGAGGTGGTCAGATCGACAACGAGACATTCGTCCACAACTCCTTTCCTGCTGGAGTAGTAGGCATATTGGCAGCAGTCTCGAATCATGGAGCCACCGATTTTGCATTCCTTGATCAGCTTGCACGGGTCAAGGTAGAACCTCTGAATTAAATCTGCTCCAACCGCGGCATCTGACAGACCAATGGATTCTGCGAGATTCTTGTATTCCAGGGTTGTCTTGTTGAAGTCATCTTCTGCAGTGGTATCTGATGATTGAAATATGCTGATTTCTTTGATGAGTTGACCTGGAACCCATTTGGGATAGTTGCTGCCTCTTCTTGGCAAGGCATTCTCGAGCCTGTATCTCGATTGCTTGCCTGCCAACCACATGTATTGATAAAGTGGTAGTGAAACGTTGTGTTCGTACAACTTGGTGGTGTTCATGAAGCCGCTTGCAGAGAAGTACGAGTTGCATATTGAGAATGCTGGAACGCGTGCGTTGACTCGGTCTGAGATGAAGTATTGTTTTGGATATCTGTTGGTGAGGTATGTGTTGAGGTCTATTGCAACCAGCACAATCGCCCCGATAACGAGAGCGAGCATGATGATCAGCTGGACGCCTCTGATCAGAATCGCTTTGGCGTCGTACTTGACCGTCAGCTGTCTCACTGCCAAGTCCATCACCTGCAGAATCGAGAAGCCAATGAAGAGGCCGAAAATCCCTCCGACAATTTCAACAACGGACAGCATGGTGAAAGTTGGGTATCTACTCAGTGTGACGACTTTCTTTCTGTTGATCCAAATGTCGTTTCTCGGCTTGTCCGACTTGGAGAGTCTATAGACCCAGTAGTCAGTGACGTGCGTCACGTTGCAGCGTGCGAATCGGCCGGCGTTCCGCAGATTGCGCTGACAGATCGTCTCCCTGGACCCGCCACTCTTGTCGACGATATGATAGGCGTCGAAGTCGACCACAGCGGAGGGGCTCTTGCCGTCCGCGCCGTCCCAGACGTTGATGCTGGTGAAGTCGACGAGGCGCACCTAAACGATCGGCTGAATGAATTGAACTGCCATTCCGTGCTCAATTTGGCGTAGTGTGACATTGAGATGCAGTCAGTGATGCCACGAATGGACACACACACACACACACACACACACACACACACACACACACACACACACACACACACACACACACACACACACACACACACACACACACACACACACACACACACACACACACACGCGCGCGCGCGCGCGCACGCACGGACACACGCACACACACACACACACACACACACACACACACACACACACACACACACACACACGCGCGCGCGCGCGCGCGCAGACACACACAGGACACAAGGACCTCGTCAAAGTCCAGGTTGCCCATCCACCACTTGATGTCGCTGGGCTGCTTGTCGTAGCGCTCCTCTTGGTCCCAGTACGCGTGGACCAGCCTCTTGGTCCGGAAGGCGTCGTTGGCCCAGTAGACGCAAAGCGAGTTCTCGACCCAGACTTCATGCTGGAACTCGTGACAGAGCTGGGCCCAGCTCAGGTTGTTGGCGCGCTCCACAGTGCCCCAGCAGGTCAGCCTGAGAGAAAAGATGATGCGGTTGCGTCGTCGATTCTATCTACAAACGAGTGTGCTGCAAACAAACAACGTCACACTCAGACCATTCAAGGATAGATTCCCATCCGATCGTGTATTGTACAGAATGTTTGCGACAATTTTTTTGCTATTTTGCTGTTGTACTTTGCTTGCACTTCGCATCTTATGTAACTGCGCTGTAGTTATGCTGTAGGTAGGGTACCTACATATATATATATATATAAGGGTGGCCCATATATTTGGGGTTTTGTGGGTTTTGTTTACTGAACAAAACGAAACAAAAATGTACCAGATACAGGTACAGGTTCAAAGTTGTGTGCCGATTTTAAGAAAATCGATGCGATCTGCCAGAATGGATCGATTTTATCCGATGAGAGCGCTTTTTCGTTGGATTTACTTTACAGTCCAGAAAATGAGATTACATCGGCACGTGGCGTGGCGCGTTCCAGTTGGCATTGCGAGGGCCGAAGCAGCGCCCGTAGACGTATTTGACAGAATCTGCCAAAATACGCCAGAAGACTCAGCACTAATGCCATCAGAGACGGGAGGATGTGGAGAGAGAAAGGAGGTGGCGGAGGAGGAAGAGAGTGACTAGATTTTTGAAGGGGCGCAAAAATTGAGGCTGTACCGTATCGTGTACAATTTTGTTCCGTTTTGCTCGTAAACACAAAGTTCAGCGATAAAAACTCGATAGATAATTGGGCCACCCTGTATATATATATATATATATATGCATACCTGGTATTGCCACTGTTGACCGAATCGTCTTTCTTCAGCTCTGCAATCGCCTTGCCAACTCTTCTGTTCTTTCTGTGCAAAATGCTCAGCCACAGATCGCGAATGTCCAGCTTTCCTATAGATACAGGTATGGATACACTGTAAATACACTGCTGCGTAGAAGTCGGCATAAAATGCTGGCACGCACCCTTTGTGTGAAGCTTTGCTTTGAGAACCTCATAGACTTTCTTGTCCACGGCCTTTTCCTTCTTAGAAATCACGAATGTTGTTAGTGTGTCAATGTACTTTTTGTACTTGGCGTCACTCTCTAGAACCGAGCTGGCGTCGGTGCCTTCTTCTCTGAATAGCTGCGCATTTGATTCGGCGTCAGCTTTCGACATTTTCAGCGCTGCGATCGCTTCGCTGTTCCACCAAACGTTCACCTGAACGTATGTAGTCAACACTTTGTCTTTTTCGATCGGTTAATGTGGGCGGAACACCGCCGCATGCATGCAAATGTGGCGTAGTGGTAAGACGTCGTGCTCGGCGCGCTCATGATCGGGGGTTCAACTCTCTTCCACCGAGGCCACTGAGTCATTAATCCCCTTGGGCAGAAGGATCAACGCTCCCATTGTCCACGGTGTAGGGCGGTTCTGGGGCTTCGGCCCGGAATCCGTGCCAGGTGAGCGGCCCACCTTCCCTTGCGGGAGAAGAAAGTCATTGTGATACTGACCCGCCCGATCTTCGGGATTGTTCACGGTCTTGATGGCAATGGTGTACCTACACATCCACTTACTGTTGACTCTTCCCGTAAACTGTAAACTCTTCCCGTCGGCACTATTCTTGCAACCTGTATGGGGTGGGGGGGAACACTGCAGCTTTTCTACAGAGTGTCATGTAAATTGTAAGCCCCGTCAATCCTACAAGAGCAAACGCATTCCAGTGCCGCAGTATCCTTTGAATCTGTGGGGGTGTAGGAGGGGTATAGCTGGTCTGGGCACCCTCTGATTCAATACTCAGCATCCAAACATTACCTCCCGGGCACAGTGTGTGCCCTACCCACCGCGCTCGTCGGCTGGTCGTGCGGACAGAAGAGGACGTCGAGTAGGCGATGGCGTCTCTTGTCCGTCTCGTAGCTGGTGTAGCCCACGGACGTGTGCCGCACCACGTAGTAGGAGAGCAGCGCCGCCAGCAGGGCGCAGCCCACGTAGACCACGGTCGCCAGCACCAGCTTCCAGGGCCTCTCCGTCTCCGGCTGCCGCAGCACGCACTTGTACAGGCGCCAGAGCGCCTGACTACGCTTGCACATGGCGTGCTCGACCTGTAGAACGTGGGATGGAGTCATGTTTTTTGCAACTGCCTGTACCACACGCACTGAATAAGGAACTGCGCTGACATTTAGGTGTTTGCAATAGATCGCGTTACGGTCGGGTAGTTGTGTGTACACAGAGCGGTCTAAAAAAACGCATTTCATTGGGAGTCGCATTGCTACAACGACTGCCCATTTGGATAATGGGCGCCGTCATATCAAATTCTTGCAGCAACGGTTATCAGCACTCAAGTTTATTGTTTATATTGCAAGTCCACAAGGGAGAGACAATGTTTACCTATAATTGTGGGCACCACCTCCTCAAAGGCGGAAACCAATCCCCTTAGCACTGCACTAGAATTAAAAGTCAAAAGTAAAATAATAAAATTTAAAACAAATTTGCGTCCTTCTCCGTGCTTTTTTACCGTATAAAACATCAACCTAGCGCTGTTTGGACCCTGTTTTGCAAAAAGGTACCATTTTGACGCAATTTTTGGTTAAAAACATCACCATTCTGGACATCAAACCCTTCCACTGTGACCTGCGTACCCCCCCCCCCCCCCTCCAACACCACTCAAGAAGGACGATTAACACCCCCAGCCCCGACAGGCAGAAATAGAGCTCACCGCTCTCGTCGCCGGCGGTTTCGAAAACGTGGGCTTCAAAATGTACGGTCGGCGGACACGGTTCCAGACGCTCATCGGCGAAGTCCCAATTAGCAACGGTGGCCGGTCAACGATGCCGCCCCAGCGCGTCAGCGACAAAGCGGCGTGGTAAAAAGACTAGCTGGTTGCTGCGAAACGGACTAACGGAGCGGCGGCAGATGACTTCTTGACATTTGGTGGCCTCCGAGCTATACCGCTATATGCGCTGTTCGACGGCGTGGAATGTGCTGCTGACGCACACGGCGGATATAGGATATGTTGGGAAAAGTGCAACAATGACGCATGTACAGAAAGCCGGTTGCAATTCGCAATCGTGTGTTGGTTCGGATTCATCTTCTGAACTATCGACGGGTAATAAACCACAGCTAAACAAATGTATAGGCTTCTGTTTTGCGCACTTAGATTGTGCCATGGACACGATTGGTTCAAGTTTAGTTCGGTTGAAGCACTACTACAATGTAGGTATTTGGCAACGCGATTGGCAATGAATGTACCTACTGTGGTGCATGTTTGCGAGCAGTGTTGCGAGCAGCAACAGAAGATTCGGACAAATCAGCGCTTTTCAGCGCGTCTCTAGATACATCGTACATTGTCCATATAGAGAGACTAATATATAGCGACGCCCTGCGTTACCCGGCCCTCAAGATTTATAGCAGTCTCCTTGAGTCTTGAGCGGCGAGGGGCGGAAAGGAGATCTCTATTTCGGGTCGGAGCGTCTCTCGTCGCGAGATAACCCAGAATAAGACTACGGCACAGGTGCCAAAAAGATGGATGCGCGCGCGCGTGTGTGCAACGTCCCTATACCTCCATTACACTCGCGCCGAATACACAGACACGCGCGCACGCGCGCGCAGACAGAACTGTACCGTACCGTACTGTACCGTGTACATGCTGTAGGGACATTGTACACGCTGTAGCTATATTGAGTACCACAATATCTAGCTGCGAATGTATATGTAGCATATTCTTGTCGGAGTTGTGCATTGCGCATTGGACTTTCGCTCCGTTGGTCTATACATTAGGACTCGGCTCCTTGCTATTCAACCTTTTTAATAGGCTCCCAGGGGATCGAATTAAGGGACATTCCCGCTCGCGCATTGTCCCCGTCGCTGCCGACTTTCCCTCGCGTTCATCTTCTCTCTAGTCGATGTGCTGCCTTTTATCCGCCTTTATCCCAGGCATTCTCGCTGGAACGGGGCGCGGGAGCCCATTAAAGTGCCGGCCATACATCAGAGCCGAGCTGTTTCTGTCGAAAACAGGTGGCGCGCCATCCATCCATCCATCCCAAGCGGCCGGTGCGCCGACGACGGCGAGTCAAAGGAAAAGTGCTGGTGGCCGGTAGCAAGTGCCGCCGCTGGAATCGAACGCTGTCCACGCCTTCCTGACAGGCATTGTTGTGTCAGCGCTGCGCGGCGGCGGTACCGACAGGCTCCGACCGAGCCGATACCGCCTCGGCGGTTTGTCGATCGGCTCAGGCCCGCTAAGCCAAGGTCAGACTCAGAGAGCCGAGAGTTGCAATCTTGTCCTCTCGTCGGCTCGCGCTATTCTTGTCCCGCACAGGGGGAGAGTTGTCTTCGACCCGCGCATCTTGGCGCATCGGTAAAGGGCATTGTATTGCGCCCGCTGCGCTGCTGCCGCTCTTGAGCACAAACAGATGCGACGCGTGCGCGCCGGTGCGCCAAGACGCATCTGGAAGTGGGCGGCCTTCGGCTGATTGACGTCCATCGAATGGCTTCGGGTTCTTCCGGCCAACGCCTCTCACCTTTGGCCCGCAGATGGACAATTGTGACGCGCACGTGCCTCCCATCCGGTCTTCTTTAGACCGGGTTCTTGGCCTTGCCTTATTAGCCGCGCTTTCCTGACGCGGCCCCGAGCCCATTACGACGTTTCTGGTCAACTTGAGTGCTCCCGCTTGTATGTAGGTATGCACATGTACATTGTAGTGGAGAAGAAACCAACACTCCAAGAGGGCGCGAGTCTTTTGAACGGCCCGCAACGCCGGATGGCCTTTGTTCCGCCACCCCCCCCCCCCCTCCAAAGTTTGTTTGGCCACCGCATTGTACACACGTATTGTATTGTATTGTGTGTACATATGTGCATTATACACCAATGCGCTGTCCCCAGTCAGTCACTACTTGGCGCACAGCACGCCGATTTCCTACAAATGAAATCCCCGGGGGACAGCAATCGACGCGTCTGTTAGTCAGTGTGCGTGTTTGCTGGGGCCGTCTGGGCGCGCGCGCGCGCTGTCATTCTTCGCACAGCGCGTGTGACTGTATAAAAATCGGTTCGACGGCACTGGTGGAAAAGCGGGTCGGGGTGGGCCATTCGATTTCGATTGCTCAGCAGCGCCGCCAGACCAAATGTGCCGCCGTCCACCGCTCGCTCTCGCTTGCTCGCGCGAGCGAGCGAGCGTGCGTGCCTCCCCGGGCTCCATACATTTCTGATGGCCCATTCGTCTGACTATTGGACCGCTTCTTTGGGCCCGCGGAAAGGAAACGCCGCGCGGCCGAGTCAGTTTTTGACGAACGCGCGCATCTGAGAGCAAGGCGCGAAAACCAAGAAGGAGTTTAGGTCGTCGAGCGCCGTCTAGAATTCGTTCCGTCGCCGTCGTTCGCCGGCTCGCGGAGAAACTTTGCCTCGCTCGGCCGCGCTCTAATCTGCCGACTATTCATACTCTCTCTCGCTCTTGCTGGTGCTAAGCCTTCCAGAATTGTGTTTACTCCAGCGGGGAGTCATTCGGGCTCCAGGAGAGTGAGTTGAACCAATAGCTCGGCGCTGGAACGGCCGAGAGAGAGGGAATCGTGTTAGAGAGGCCGCGTCGATACTGAAACGCGGCCTCACCCAATCGACTCATTGTCGAGCGACTGCTCGGCGACTAAAATCGCTGAGCAGCGCCAATTGGTCGTCTCTCCGTCTGCGGTAATATGGTCGGCGGGCGTCGCGACGCGGTTTGCGTGTCTACTTTAGAGAGGTCCATTTCACGGTCGGAGCGCACGCATGCGCCGCCTCTCTACTTTCTCTGCCCCGTCCGAGATTGTTTACCCAACCCATTTCCTTTGCCAGAGAGCCGACAGCCAGCCCAGAGACTGTATTGGGTGGACATAACTGGCGGGGGCAACGAAGGAAGAGAGGAAGGAAGATCAGCGAGAAGACGGGGCGGAGTGACGGCACTCTCGTATTGCGCTGCTGGACGACAAATTGGTTTGCGGAGTCTCCAGGGGACCTTGCGGTCTGCGGCTGCTACGTCGTCAGCCCGGTCGTTTGGCCGAATTCGATGACTCGACGACGAGGGGCGCTACAGTTTGTCGGCGTTCAGTCCCTCCGTCCTCCGGCCAGAGTACACAGGCGACAGGGCCGACCGACTGGCGCTAATCACTCCTGCAAACTGGCCAGTCCTAAGAGGCGGCCATTGACCCGAAATGATACCTGTGGAGGGCCATTAGCAGGCGCACCCTCCGCTTCACAAAGAGGTGCCGCGGCCATATCAACTTGACCATCTTTAGAGGGCGTGTGTCGCGTCGGCACCTCTTTTACTAATGGACGATTGTCCGCTGCCGCCTCGCGGAAGAGGAAAATACGAGGGCTGCGTAAAAAAAAAACCAAGTGGCAAACTCGCGCGTTTTTTTTTTTAAATAAAAAAGTGTTATTTTTTAAAATAATGTTTTATTTTTTAATTTTTTTAAAAAAAATCGAAAAAGGAAGAAGGGGAGAGAAGGGGGTAGTATAAAGAGGGGGGGAGGAGGAAGAAGAGGGGAGGGGGGGTGTATGATTTATAATTTAAAAGAAAAAAAAAGAGGAGAGGAGAAAAAAAAAAAGAAAAGTACAAGAAAAAGAAAGGGGGGGGAGGAGGGGGCGAAGAAAAAAATGAGCGTGTGTTGTTGAGAGAGGTGGTGGTGGTATAAAGGGGGGGGGGGGGGGTGGGGGGCGCGGAGAAAAACCTTTTCTCGCTGGGGGGGTGCGGGGCGGGCAAGAAAGAAAAGAGAGAATAAAAAAAAAAAAATATTTGTTATGGGGGAGGGGAAAAAAAAAAAAAAGGACAAACAAAAAAAAGAAAAAAAAAAAAAAAAAAAAAAAAGATAAAAAAGTTAAAAAAAGAGGGCGGGGTTTTTTTTAAAATAAAACCGTTTTATTTAAAAATAAAACCGGTTGAAAAAAACCATAACAACTCTAGTGGCCGCAGCTCTCTCGATACCTATATCGCGCGCGTCACAGCTGCTGAGCGCCGTCAGCGACCGTGGCTCGCTCGCACGCTCCTCGCATAATGAATTGTCGTCTTGCGCGAAAGGTGTGGCTTTTAGGAGGGGGCAGAGGATGCGTTTGAGCGTGGTGCCCCAGTAATGCAATCCTGCCGGACAACCCGGTCCGCGGGTGAGCCATTCGACCGTCATGCGCGTGTTCGGGCGTATCCCCCTCTGCTGTGCGCCGAGCGCCGAATTGTTTGCCCGCCGACAGGTGAGGCGCCAGGCTCCACTGAGCGTATTGTGATTCATTGGCTCTCGCTTGTCCACAGCGCGCTCTTGTCATCCGTCATGGGGCGTGAACTCGGGCCGTCCGGTCGCCAATTTTCGACCGACTCTGATACAATTTGTCTTCTCCACTACAACAGCTCGGTCGGTCGGGCAGCAACCAATCGCGCGCAAGTATTTTACTCGGTTGGCAGCCAGGGCGAAAACTCCTGTCATTCGGTGGTGACCCCAACCGGGATTTGAGGTCGTCCCCTCTCGGCGCCGCCGCCGCTAAACCAATTTGCGCCTGCTACGACGACTGATGGGATCGCGCCGCGGGAGGGCGGCCGCCGCCAAAGGCGCCGCCGCCGCGCGACAGTTGTCCATTCCTGCGACACGACAGTTGTGTGATTCCTTGGGCGGCGCGCCGCGCGCCCTTTCGTGTCGCGCCAATTATTCGGTCCCGCCTCCATGCTCTCGCTCCTTCGAGGCCGCCTCCCAGAGGTGCCGTGCCGACGCCAAATTTCTCCGCCCGAGGCGCTGGCGTATGGCTGGCGCCGGCCGCAATCTATCTCGGGCAGCCGTCCATAATTCCCACGAAACGAGACGAGACGCGCGGATTAGCATCCACCGGCCGGTGGCGGCGCGGACGCCATTTATTGGCTAGATTAGCGAGCGTGCCGCGAGAAATTGACGACCGACCCTGCGTTCTCATATCGCTCTCGGTCATTTCAGACTCGACGACAGCCGCATGCGCGTTGTCCATGCGTGAAGCGAGGAGAGGCGACAAGTATGAAGTGAGATGAGGGCCGTGGGCGACATTTGGAGCTGGCTGCTGGCCGCGGCCCTGCTGGCGCGGACCGCGACGGCCAGCAAGTTCCAGCGGTTCTTCATCGACGCGGTGGCCATCGACGACGCGGCCGTCGACCCGACCATGAACGGCTTTCGCGTGCCCCTCACCGCCAGCTTTCTCGAGCGCTACGCCAACCGAGAGAGGGGCTGGCCCACGCTGTACGCGACCGCGGTGGCGCTGGCCACGCCCACGGATGGCCGGCCGCGCCAGCGCGTCGTCAAGACGTTCAAGGCGACGCGACGCGACGAGCTGACCTTCATGAATCTCAGAGAGAAGAGCTGGTGAGTGCACGAGCATGCCGCCGACGAGTACTAATCGCTGTCTGCCTCCTGCAGGTACTACGTGTGCGTCGAGTGGACGCTGATCGGCGAGACGAACGAGACGACGGGCGCCGACTGTCGTCTGCTGCGCACGCTCGACAACCTCGGACTGCCGGCCGACTCGCTGACGACCGGCGCCAGCGTGCTGACGCGCACGCACCGCCAGATCTCGTTCGAAGTGCTCGTCGAGCTCGACTTTCCCGCCCGCCTCTCCGTCTACCTGGACGGCGGCGCCCTGCAGACGCCCGTGCAGACGTTCCACGCGCGTCGGTCGGGCGCGCTGCTGGCCAGCTTCGGCAGTCTCCTGCCCGACACCGACTACGGCCGGATGTGCGTGCTCGAGGAGGCGCTCGTGCCCGCCTACACGGCCATGGGCCGGCTGATGGCGCCCATCAGGCGGGAGAAGTGCTACTTCGAGGGCCTGGAGACGCAGTCCGTCAGCTACGAGGTGTCCAACCAGGTCTACTCCAGCTCCTACACGGACAGCAGGGCCGGCAGGCACGCGGACGCCTCTGCCGCCGCCGCCGCCGGCAGCAACGTCCACTCAGCAGCAACGCTAGTCGTCGTCATCTTGCTCTTTCTCAATCAGCAATGCGGAAGCAATACGGTAGTAGTACAGTAGCCGCTCGAATAGACGCGAGGCTTTGTGCATTCGCCATTCTCCCGCAAGATGCTATATGTGTGCGCCGTGCTCGTCTTGAGTTGTGCCGTGGGCAATTGTGATCGACGACATGTGACTGTACGGCGCGGCTTGTCCTGTTTCCCGTTAGGCTTTGTGCGTCATATCGCGAGCGCGAGCGCGTTTGCAATGGCGGGCCTGTGAAAACGCCAGCGTGAGTCATCGCGGATTCCGGACCGCATACGAGGAGGATTTTGTTGCAAACTACACGTGTGTGTGTATACACAGTAGGGATGAGCATGGGCCTGAAGATCTCGGCCCAGCCCGGCCCACCAGATAGTCCGGCCCATCCCGGCCCAGCCCACGCGTCAAAAACCAGGCCCAGGCCCGGCCCGGCCCATCCAACTGCTCAAATTCCAGGCCCGGCCCGGCCCGGCCCATCCCAAGAAATAAGTACAGTGGTGCACTAAAATAAGTTGTACATGTACGTACGCCAGTTCGCGTTTTTTCACTACACATACACAGAGAATGGCGCTTCTGGCTTTACAGCTTCCAACCATTTTTTGGCCTCAAGATTGACCGTGTTTGTCAATTGAAGTTGGCCGCTCACAAAGGGTTTGTTGAGAAAAAAAGGCGCTGCCCATGTCTGATGTATTATCTATCGTCGCCAAGCCAGTGATGTAGAGGCGGCGCCTGGAGGGCGCCGAGCTGGCAGTCGTCACGAGCGCCTTGCTCGCGATGGACGTGAGGCTGGGCTAGCGCCAGATGCTCATGCCTTTTAGTACTACGTCGTCGTCGTCGCTTCACGTCTGTTGTCTGCTCGTCTGTGCCTCACGGTCTAAGGGCCGTGACGACAACGAAAACGGCAACGGCGACGACGACGGCAACGTCGCGACCAACGCGCTAGATTAACAGTGAGACGACGCCGTCACGACGAACTTTTAGGCGCACTCGCGTCCTTAATGCCTCCTTTCTGCTGAATAGTCGCCGTTACTTACAATATGCATAACATACAATGTAGATTCCTATGTTTCAGCCAGGAACGTCCGGCCCGGCCCGGCCCGGCCCACCCCCCAAAACGCAGGCCCGGCCCGGCCCGGCCCACAGGATGGGCCTGGACCGGCCCAGCCCGGCCCATGGGCCGGGCTGGGCCGGGCCGGGCCGGGCCGGCCCAGCCCATGCTCATCCCTAATACACAGCGGATCAAAAGGGTGACTCAGGCACGCCCGCCCGGTAGAAACAACATCAGCGAAGCGCAACACCAAAACGACGTGGTGAAGCAGGCGGACCAGTGATTGTAGCAGCGGTGTAGCATTGTACAGACTGCAGCGCCGCCGCGGGACAGTCATCTCTACAGAGTGCACCTTGCAATTACACGACCGATCACACACGCACCGCACCAGTTGAAAAGGACTGCTCACAGGCGTGAACACTCTTTCACCAAGTTGTGATTGCACTGACGAGCAGAGATCCGACTAGAGTTGGGAGAGCCGCCTTAGTGATTGCCTGTTCGCTTGCGGCAGAGCTGTCAGCCCTTCTGCCGCTTCTGTTGTCCACGTACGAGCTGGAATAGAGCTTCTGGCTGGCCGATGAGTCATAGGCCGCCGGCTGCGTCTGAAGGCCCTCGAAGTAGCACTTCTCCTTGTAGACCGGGGCGATCAGTCGGCCCATGGCCGTGTGGCCGCCCACCAGCGGCTCCTCGAGCACGCACATCCGGCCGTAGTCAGTGTCGGGCGCCAGACTGCCGAAACTGGCTAGCAGCGTCGCGGGCCGACTCACGTAGAACGTGTGCGCCGGCGTCTGGGCCGCGCCGCCGTCCAGAAAGACAGAGAGACGCGTGGGAAAGTCGACCTCGACGTCGACTTCGAACGCGATCTCCTCGGCCTCTCTGCCGAGGAGACGGGCGCCCGTCGACAAACTGGGACCGGGAAAGCCCTGACTGTCCAGCGTCCGCAGCAGCCGACAGTCCGTGCCCGTCGTCTCGTTGACGTGCGTCACGAACGTCCACTCGACGCACACGTAGTACCTGAGAGTGACGCCGAGCTGGATGGAGCAGCGTTCAATGTGCACAACCTGCTCACCAGCTCTTCTCTCTGAGATTCATGAAGGTCAGTTCGTTTCGTCTGCTCGCCCTGAACGTCTTGACCACTCGGTCGGTGACGCTGCTGCCGTCCTGGGGCGGCGCCAGCGCCACTGCGGTTGCAAACAGCGTCAAGAAGCCCAGGTCGTGACTGAGTCGGCGCTCCAGGAACCGCTGGGACAACGGCACCCGAAATCCGTGAATCGTCGCGTCGAGAGCCGCGTCGTCGATGGCCTCGGCGTCGACGAAGAAACGCTGGCCCTTCTCGGCCCGCGCCCGCGCCGGGACGACGGCCGCGAGGGCCAGCCAGGCCAGCAGGGTCGCGGAGGTCATCTTTAGGTCATCGCCTCTTTCGCTGAAGAAACGACGTGTCAGTGAGAAATATATGGGCGCGTGAAACCAGCACGCGCGCGCGCGCCTCCGCGCTAATCCCGAACCCAGCGGCCCATTTACAACGGTCCGTTTGGCCCGCTTTTGGCGGCGACTGTACGCAGCCCGAAGGATGGATGGTCTGTGTGTAATTGGCAAACGCGGAGCGGCCACTCCGCGAAATGAATGAGTGAGTGAGCGGCCACGGAGAGTGGAGTGGCCAACTGCCGCCCCCCCCCGGCGTCTTTGGCGGCGCCGAACGGACAAAGAATATATTCGGTCTATCGAATCTCCGTGCCGAGAAGGCAGACAGAGCAAATTGGCTTAGCGTCGCTCCATTTGTCATCGTTCGACCGGTGAAAATGAGAATTTACTGACCGTTCCAAGACCATGAAAAATCGCTGGACAGTTTCGAGCGAGAATTTCTCAGTCTGCGCGCAGGCGAGCATGCGCTCTTGCTTGACTGACTCTGTGTTGCACACACTGCTCGGGAAAAAGTAAAAAGCGATCAGGTGCGCAGTGTAGACTGGCTAGGAAGGGGCGGCGCGGGGCTGGCAGAACACCTGCGCAAAAGCAAACAATTTGAATCGAGCGCTCCGCATAGAGACAGCCGCCCATCGCAATCGCTACTAATGGCCGCACCACTCCACCCCCACCCCCCTTCCCCAACGCACATGCATGCACGGACAAAATGTACTTGTTAGTGCAGGATTTTACGCCACGTTTCACAAACGTGCTCTTGCACAAATGGGCATTTTTGAAAGATTTTGACTGGTATACGCGCGCGGAGAGGCTCCATCGATGCCGTGTAACATGGCACATGAGGAGCCTGGGCAATCAGGGATTCATGCAATGCAGTTGAAAGGGCCTACAAACGCAGCTACAAAACCTAACAGGTTGTAATGACGAACGAAGCATTTTTGCCTGCATTGTACACGCAGCAACAGTCTGCGTTGGTAGTTGGTACTGCTGAGGAACTAGAAATTAGGAAAAAGGAGCGAGATAGAAACAGTAAAATGATGGAAGTTGGAGTTGGAACTAATGGAGTTGGAACAAATGGTCGCCCATTAGGGCATGTCGCTACACGCCTGAAGGAGAAGGAGCCAATCCCCCAGTACTTTTCAAGCAAATGGGCACTCTGAACGCTGCGTCCTGGACAAGACTTTGGAATTACTAGTACATAGGTCCCAGACCACTTTGTTCAGCGAAAATTGAAGTAGACCCCACAAAGCGAGAGGAATGCGAAGCGTTTAGCGTCACTTAATGGATTGACGCCAGCCAGCAGCTGCTCTTGACAATATCAAATTTCCATTTCATCTCAGCCTGCCTTTGAACAGGCGTTGCGCGTTGAACAGCCAGCAAAAAACTTTGAAATTTCTTGCACTCTTCGACACACGCCTGCTGGAAACGATATTGCGCGTGCGTTCTTTACACAAAGCTCAAGCGCCGCCACTCTCGCTCTCGCTCTCTCTCTCTCTCGCTCTCCATGTCTCTATTTTTTTCCCGCAAGGCTTGTGCAAATGGCCTATGCAAACAGTTTAGCCGAGCGAAATGGGAATGGGAAAAGGGAGCTCATTCTTCACAAAGAGACCCACACGCAAGCCTCGCACGATTGAAGCCGACGACGGAGGAGGCGGGGGGCGCTGACGACAACTCTCTCTCTCTCTCTCTAAGAAATGGGTGTAACCACCGTCGTCCGCGTCCGCCTATGCCGCCCCCCCGGCCCCCCGGCCCCCCGCGGGGGGGTTTTTTTTTGGTTGTTTTTTTTTTGGGGGGTTTTTTGGGGGGGGGGGGGGGGGGGGGGGGGTGGGGGGGGGGTTTTTTGTTTGTTTTTCGGGGGAAGGGGGGGGGGAGGCGGGGGGGGGTGGGTTTTTTTGTGTTTCGCGCGCGGGGCGGGGCGCCCCGCGGGGCCGGGGGGGCCGGGGGGGGGGGGGGCCGCGGGGCCCTGGGCCGGGGGGGGGGGGGCGGGGCGGGGCGGCCCAGCCTCTTCCTCGCCTATAGGCGCAAGTATCGACCTCGCGCGTCCTCGCAAAACCCAATTCGCCTTAGCCGACGCTCAAAACTCGGGACGGGGCGATAATGACGCCGGCCGGCGCAAAAGGAGTAAGAAGGAGAACGGTGGCACGCGGTAAACAAATTTCTGGCTCGCCGCAGCGGCGGCTCTGTGAATAGTCCACAGATTAGGCAGTGAGCCGCCAAAGTTTTCGAGAGAACCCACCGAGGAGCGGGTGGGAGCCAAGCAGCGAACTCTAAGCCCGCAGGCTTGACTCTAGCTTCGCACCTCACCCCTCAAGTGACGCACGCAGTTAGCAGTAGTAGTAGACGTTAGTTAGCTACCGAAGCAGCAAAAGCCGAGAGGTACCCAACGCACGTACATTTGGGGCAACACCAATCGCGTATGCATGGCGAGAGATGCATGCGCCCCGGAATCGGCGTCGACATGGCGACAGTTGCTCGTGTGCCAACAAGCAGATGTAACCGATGCGCCCGCGCCGACTCATTTGGATGAATAACAGCTCGTGCGGGCGGGCGCTCTCTTTTTTTCCCCGATTAGCACGGCTTAGCAGAATGCAAGCGCCGCGCGAGCATGTACAGTGTGACTCACAACAAGGCGGAATGTATCGGTAGGTACACACACACGCTGCAATAGTGGAGGGTGGTAGAGAACCGCATTATGGCAGCGCGCGCGCGTCGCTAAAACAATCCACGGACCATTTCAAAGGAAGTGTGTCAGTGCGGCGCGCGGCACAATTCCAGCTAATAAAGTGTCGCTCTTAGGGGCGCTACTATTCCCCCCCCCCCGGCGTTGGGGGTGTGCTTGTCCTAGGTGAGCAGGAAACTGCAAAGCAAAGGTACACATCCGTACAACATAGAAGCAGTATAAAGCAGTGCATGTACCCTCGCCGAACAAGTCAATGCAACACAACAAGGCAAAGAGAGCGATGCGCGTTCGCAGCTGGCATGCCGCTTTGCGAACGCCTCTCTGTCGGTCTGTCTGTGACCTTGGAGTCGCTGAGCTCGTAATCCGCTAGCCAACGACATGTTTATAGGTACACATCGACACAATTCGCATCGTACACTAACCATAGATCGACAGCCAGTCTATCCATTCTCTCAATGCCCACCAGCGGCCAACGATCAATTTGTCCCCAGTTAGCTGCTCTGCAGTACTACACGGTACTGACCGTGGCCCTGGCGGCAGTTTGGCTTTTATTATGTCGGGCGGACGCCCGGGGGCGCTGCCTCCCCCCACCTCCCCCCCCCCCTGGTGGTAGATGTGGCGCACTTGTTGGCATCGACAGGGCGGTTGCTCTGCCACTTTCTCGCCTTTGAACTTCGCCGCCTGAGCTCTCAGACGGCGGCGCCGCGCCACCTGTTCTCCTACGCACTAGCGTGCAAGGCAAGACAGATACATTCAACGCCACTGAACCGAATACAATGTACACGTACACACGTTAGTATGAATGTACGTAGGTACATGGGTAGGCTAATGTCCGTGTGAACCTATAGCAGCTGGCCATGCACGTGGGGTGGATACACATGTTGAGGGCTGGGCAGGTGCCGAAACTGCCACGCCTTCAATGTATACAACTACCGATACACAAAGTACTCTAGGCAGAAACTCGCATATGAGAGCTTCGAACATTACAGGCACTACTGTATTTCAGTGATTCAAGCGCAATTTCAGAGAGTGGACTGGCTCCAACTGCGCGCAGTGGGGAGCATGAGAAATATTATGATGACTAACCAGCACTGATGCATTGCTCCATTAGCATCTTCTGACAAATTAATTCCATATTAATCGACCAAATTCTAGAAGGCACAGTACATACACCATGAAATGTATGCCATGCGATGAGCAACCCAACTCGGTCTGGCCAATCCGTTGTGCTCCTCTGACCTTGAGCTTGCGAGCGGGGACAACCAAATTTCCAGTTATTCCACTAGGTGGCGCTGGGTCATCGACCAAGCGCGACCACGCATACAACTGTACATGCACCTTGTATACAACAGGTGGCAGTGAGTGGTGAGAGGGCCGAATTTTGGTGCCTCCTACTGCCTGACTCAGGCATCGCCAGGCAGAAAAGAGAATGGATGTAATGGACGGAGGATAAAATGAATTTCGACCCAGCGGGCGGGGACAGAAAGAGGAGCGCAGGGGATGGGGCGGCGCGCTAATCCAATTCTCTCCTTGACGGCTGACGCGTCGTCCCCCCTCCCCCCCCCCCTACAAGCCATTAATCCTGTCCGGGCAAGCCAAGGACGAAACACGAAACAGCGCCAATTCGCCAACCCCCTTCTCCCGATGGAAATGCATTACTTACACGTGTATAACCAATAACCATGTATGGACGACGTGCAGTAAAAGTCTGTGAGAAATGGATTGAAGAGAGAGGGGTCTGTAGGCCGAGAATGGAACATCAAAAGGCGAATACATAAATTGCTGTTGCGATTGCGGCCAACGTCAACGGCTGAGCCAGTGAGCGAATTGGGCCATCTGAAAGGGACAGTGCGATGCTGCACCCAGCACAAGGAATACTGTATTCACTCCTATAGATTTGCTTAGGGACAAACACTGGCGGATCCAGGATTTTCTGACAGAGGGGGGGGAAGGTACATACCTTTTTTTACCGCACAAACTACACTACAATGGGATAGACAAAAATGACGGGATTTTTTAGCTCCCTTACAAATCAAAACTTGATTTGGAAGAGAACCACAGCGCCCCAGGCGAAAATTTTGCGCTTTGGAGTGCCAAAATCCAAGGAAAACGTAAAAATCTGCCTGTTTGCCCGCCATGCTCGCACTTCTTTCCTGATTCTCCCCCTGATCTCTCCCCCTCCTTCGTCCCCATATCTGAACTGACAGGAGGGGGAGACCCCCCTCTCCCCCCGTCTGGATCCGCTAGTGGGGACAAATTGTTTGGATTCTAATGGAAGAGCTGATACCAAATTACTATTACCTCTGGGTAATATGGTGCGCATCGATCTTCCCTTCTAGCTACACATGTACAGTATGTACCTCGGCGTGCTGACTTCCGAAATTCAACGTGTAAGACTTCAACTTTCAAATTTCAATGAGGTCGTCGGCGCGAGAGGTTCGGAGTGCATAATACCCTTGAGCGGCCAGTTGTACCTTGACGCAGTGAGCTTTTCCGCACTCGTTTTGCGTGTACGCAAACAATCATATAGTGAGCTGTGCCAGCAGTGCAGCGCACATGCGGTTGTACGGTAATGTACATTGGCGTGTCGACGCAACAGTACTCTGACGACGCATATAAATGTCCAGGGTATTGCACTGGCAGCTGAAAGTGTACATGTGTACAGGCGTACAAACAGCGCTCCCAACCAAGTACAAAGAAGTCGTTTGAAGCGCGTCGAGCGTTGCATGCGACCCTGCTACACACACCGTGTATGTTGCTCACGCGAACAAACAACTGTACAAGAAGTCCCCGTGTGTGTACAGTGGACATCAAAGCAAGCAAACGTTCTTACATGCAGCTGAGCATAGCAACACACATGCGATATACCAATACTTGTGCGCACGCACGCTATGGCGTCGCTCACCTTCGTACAGTAATTTTAATTTTTAGCAACAATAACAAAATAACAAATATAACAACAAATAAAAAAAAACAAACAGCAAAAAGGTTGAGCACTTCGATTAAGATAGCAATTGATTGGCAAATTATATAAAGTTCTTGACATGTTTAGCAGGATTTCATTGTGCGTGCTACACCGTAATGTACACTCTAGCTGCAATATAAACGCACGTACAAATGCACCATATAAAACATTGGGTCGGACCGTTGGTTCTGGACAAAGCGGCAACGCGTCAGTGCAACTGGTCAACGGCACTAAGGTACCGTATTTTCTCCAATTAGCTCTTGCGAGATCATTGTTTCGTGGGCTTGCGAAGCCGGGGGGGGGATTTATTGAGGGAGCAACTTTTCGGTTCATTTCGGTTCGGTAATCTTAAAGGGTCCATACAAGAGGAGACGGTGGGCGGTGGCGGCGCATTATTGGGGGACTCACGGTGGCGTGTGCGTGTGCGTGTGCGCTGCAGAATTTGTGTCTCTCGCTCGCCATCCGTCTATTTTTACGACACCTCCGTTTCGCGTCGCAATGTAACACAACACGCCGCGTGCGAATCACCTCAAGACATGCGGCTGTACATAGCAGTTGCGTTGCCCCAGTATGGGCCTCGTTTTGCATGGAGAAAAGCGAGGGAGGCACTCGCGTCCGCTGCGTCAGAGACGCATCGCGCCCGGCGAAAAATCGCGTCGCACGCGGCAGCATCTTCTCTCGCACCCACCTGACTGACTCTTTTACACACTCACACTGTTGCTGTTGTCTGACGATTTTGAGCAACCCACTGCTCTCGCAGCGAGGACACAATAGAAAGAAGAGAAAGCAGAAACACATCAACAAGACTTCTTCGCTTCTGTTCAGGTTTGGAATGGGAATTTTACACAAAAAATATTCCTTTCTCGTCCCTCAGTTTTTAGTCATATTTTTTTTCTGCGCGCTAGTTTCTAGCGCTTTAGCGCACGATGAAAAAGCCGAGAGGTGTAAAATCCGTGGGACGCACGGCGAAAGAAGTGGGCGAGAATAGCGGGTTGGGTGGCCTGCGCTGGATCGTGGACAACAATGTGCACGTTGTCTACAGGCATGTAGCTTCGCACGCACGCACGCACGCACGCACGCACGCACGCACGCACGCACGCACGCACGCACGCACGCACGCACGCACGCACGTTTCTTTGCATCATTGCAGACCTCAATGAAATGACATGCGTGTGTCGCGTCACTTTTAGAGTGGGCTGGGTGTTACTACTGCTGGCAGGCGCGATTCTGACCGCGACACAGATCTGGAAGCAACTCGGAGAGTACCTCAGAAAGCCCATAGTCACCAACGTCGAGCTGAGCTACCTTCCGCGCATGGCATTCCCCGAAATTGTCGTCTGCAACGATCGCCTCATCAGGTCAGTACGTGCAGGCATAGGTAGCTGTAACTGGGTCTGGAAGAGTGGGGGGGGGAAATGGCCCAATGCTGGAGGGGTTGGAAAATTCTGGTACCCCAACCCCCCCCCCAAGTCACAGGTATGCGTGCAGGTATCGCAGTGTTGCATTACGGGTGTCCACGTGGCTAGCGGTAGTGTTATATAGGAACCATTTGGTAGTTTTATATAGGAACCATTTCATTCGAGTAATAAAAATTACAAAAGTAAAGCAAAGATGTGACACTTTTGAACGTTGCAGCGTGCGATATTTGGAGCAGCACGATCTCTCGAGCCTCCTGAGTGATATGACGTCCGGATTGGACGTAACGAACCGGGCGCAACTTGAAGAGAGCGAAGGTTGGGCGCAATTTTTGAAGGCCGAGGGGTTCCGCCCGTCAAAAGACGTCATTTTCGACATGGCCCCTCAAAAGGACATGATGATTCCTTTGTCTGTGAATTGTTGCTAACTTTCGCCAAAATCTTGGCAAAAGATGCCAATTCCAGCTGCTCCTACCCAAATCCAGACACTCCCTGCAACTCCACATCGTGGCAGCCGTTGCTAACGGAAAACGGTGTCTGCTACAAGTTGAACTTTGACAAGAGCCAGCCTGTAACTACGGAAGAGCCAGGTTAAGAGATTACATTACGGTAGCGAGAAATTTCAAATTTTTCAAACAAATTTCAGGACCATACAACGCGATCAGCATCCTACTCAATTACGAGGCCTACGACCGATTGCAGGAGCTGCAATGCGGGGGCCACAAAGGATTTACGGTATGCGGCGAATCTGAAAAGTTACTGTCTGAGTAAATGTGAACAGTACTAGCTGCCTGTGTGTGGCTCAAATCTAGTCAAGGAGGTACAGTATACATATATGTGCGTTTTCTCATTTACGCAAAGCAAGTTCCGCACTGATTTCTTGGCGTTTCAGTTGCTCGTTCATTCCCAAGGCCAGATGCCCCTGCCAAACCAGGAGGGAATCAATTTACCCCTCGGATTCTCCACCGAAATAGCAATCGAAAGAAAAGTGGTGCGCGAGACAGCTGCGGCGCGCCCGCACGCGCGCACGCACGCACGTTCTTCACGCTCTGCTGGCGCGTTCAGTACACCAAGATCCCTCTGAGTTCGTCCTCTGAAACTTCGAGCTCGAAACGAAAGACGAGCTGCGAAGAGCGGCGCTCCTTCCGGTTCGTAGACGCGTCTGAGGACGCCAGCGCCAACGCCTGCGTCTGGGACCAGGTCGCCAGCGCCATCGTCCGCAAGTGCCGCTGTCTGCCCCCGCTGCCTTCGATCTCAACGTGTACGGTTTTGGCATACACCAAAATGTTCTTCATTGCCATTGTGCACCTTTCGTACTGGCTGGCAAATTATGTAGCACAACTTGTTTTCGTGGTTTTATGGTTTGTGAACATTTTTTGTTGCCAGTAGACAGTTTGCCAGACTTTTGAAATTTGTACGGTGCGGTACTTGGCGTTTGAAACAGTTGTACACAATTCGGTACAAGTGTACAGTATGTACGTGCTTCCAACGCCCCAGCACTGGCGTCAAACCGTCCCATGTGCACTAATGGCGCGTGTATTGGGCTTTACTGGGAACTGCTGGAAAGCAGGGCGGTTGCACGCGCTGCATACAGTACTCCTCACGTGTGCAGCATCGGTGAAGAGTTGCTCTCACATCGACTTCTTGACCTGCGCATGGCCCAACATGAAGCCGAGCGCGCAGATGCGAGCCAACTGTCTGGAGAGCTGCGAGCAAGTTCGATTTGACTCGTCACATCTGGGTGAGCCACCAACAACGAGTGCCTTAGCTATAAAATAAATAGAAAAAAAACAATAATATGTCACATGTGCGTTGCCGAAACTACTTCGATTATGCCAAATCTGTGCCACAGCAAGCTGACGCAAGCGTCATTTCTCTAGATCTTGTCACATTTTAGTCTCCAACCTGCCAGCGATTCACCTGCGGAACGACTCGGCATCCGCAAACGGTGGCGCCTGCGGTCACACGCTCCTGACGGACGAGCAACGTCTCAGAATCAGGGAGGCACATGCAAAGGCCCTGGAAGCTGTGCATCGGCACGCGTCACAGCACCTTGAACGTCTGCAAAAGCTCACAGCGGAGTCTGCAGAAGCGAATGAAATGTTTGTCCCCGCACCGAGTGCATGCGTGCGTGTGTGACATGCGTGCGTGCTTGGCGTGCCGGTGCGTGCTTGGCGTGCCGGTGCGTGCTTGGCGTGCCGGTGCGTGCTTGGTGTGCCGGTGCGTGCTTGGCGTGCCAGTGCGTTCTTGGCGTGCGTGCGTGCATGCGTGCCGGTGCGTTCTTGGCGTGCGTGCGTGCATGCGTGCCGGTGCGTGCGTGCTTGCGTGCCGGTGCGTGCTTGGCGTGCTTGAGCGGCATCGCATCATGAACTGAACTGCGTATGTCTCAGGCTGAAGGGCGAGTTGTTGATTCCGTTCGACGACAAGCTGCTGCTGACCTTCGACCGCCTCAGAAGCAACGTCAGCTGCTTTGATTTCATAGTGCGCAACTACACCGGCGACATCGTTGGCCCGCTAGGCTCCGATGGTGACGTCAGCAATAAGAAACTGCTGAAGGCGAGTCGAAACGCCATCTCCGTCTATTACCGTAATTCTTCAATATTTTCCCTCCAATGGTGCGCCCGGCTTGCTGAAGTTTGAAACAATAGCGCGCAGGCGCACGGGTACTATAGGAGAATCCACAGTATGCAAACTTATGAGCATGTGAAATCTTTGGGGAATCAGTGGGGCACACACATACCTAATACAGTGATGTGGTGTACGATACACAGTTCGTACTGCCACTGGTGGTAATTCGTCAGGGAATTGTGCAGTACGTGCATTGTATTGGTAAAAAAAATGTGCAATCATCTCATTTCAGGCGCGATTCCTCGAGGAGTATGGAACCATTGAAGACTTCCCGATCAACCTGGACAACGTGACAGAGGTGCGCCATTTCTTTTCCCACACATATAATGAACATTCACACTCGCTCACTTGCGATTTCCCCACAACAAAACCACAACAGTTCCCACTAAGCCAGGCCAGGTAAAGAATGGTGCTTGACTAAAATATCTTCGCTGTTCCCAGCCCAGACCCAAAAGTGGGGGCAGATGTCCAGAAAGGACTATTGTGCACCCAAAATAGACCTTTAGTCAAAAAGTGCTACATACGCTCTTCGGTGGCTTATTGTCAAAGACATTAAGGACGTGAAACACACACTTTTATCATTCTAGACATATAAAAAAAATTTTGACAAATCCTGGAGGGATGGGGGGGGGTCTGACTTTCGACTGGGGAGGCCCCCCCCCCCCAATTCGGGGCAGCGGCATGGCCTAGTGGCAAAAAACCGGCCTCTTGCGCGCAAGGTCCTGGGTTCGATTGTTGATGGCGCCACTAGATCGAGGACTTCCCTTTCCATGGATTTTCTCGTGCCATCGCTGCCCTAGATTACAGATGGCGTTCTTCCGAAAGTCTTCCGCTAATTATACGGCTGTAGACGGGAAGGCGTCATGGAGATGGGTAGGCTACATGGGCCATTGACGGCCTCCTAGCGTCGCCCCAAATCCAACAACAACCCCCCAATTCAGTTACATACGTTTGCGAAGGCAAGGTCCCCTTCCCCCGGAAAAGGGTTTCTCTCATCCACTGGTTCTCGAAATCTCCATCTTCTTGTAGGTGAAAGAGCACCTCGCGTCGTGGGACATCAAGCAGCAGTACGCCGACTTGGTGCACGAGGTCAAGACGGCCGTCAAGTATCTCGTCACGCCCTACCGGCGCGAAGACTACTTCGAGGGCCTGGGCAGAAACCTGACCCAGTACTTGGACTTCTATCAGCTGCAGCAGCTCTACAACATCGAAAATTACACCAAGAGGGAGTGGGCGGACCAACTACTGGCCAGCGACGTGCAGAAGTTCTTCGATGAGGACATCTTCGATGTGGGTACGCAAGCTGCAGAATACATGAAACTGCGCATCGCGTACTGTGACAGGGACAGCATCAGCAATTGATGCAATGGAATGCTCCAATGCAATGGGGGTTGGTATATGTACAGATATGAGCAAAAGCAATGGAGCATGTAATGTATTGTCATTGGAAAAATGCGCTCTCGGTATCCTAGGCAAGCAGACGGGATATATGCACCATGTGTGCACTTGTACATGACATGGCAATGACATACATGGCACTTAGGTAATCGCGCTCCCAAAGCTACCGCCCAAAAATTAAACGCCCACATTCAAAGGACAACTTCAAAATTCCTGCACGTCCATGAACGATTCATTCAGCTCTTCTTCACCCCACTAAAAGAGGACTTCACGAGGCAGGTGATCGAGTCGGCCACAGCGCTGGAGGAACTAGACCTGGAGGCGCTTTATTCGAACGAGACTGTAGTCTATTTGGTCTCCGTTCTATTCGCCAGCGTAAGTTGTCAATTCTTTTTTTTTGGCTGGATTTAAAATTTTAAATGCATCAATTCCTCGCATAGGACGACGAAGAGATCGACATCGACCGACTAACGGACTTTGTGAGAGACGCAGAAAACTGCACGAAGGGCCTACTCCTGGAGAGGGCCCAGACGCTTCTGGAGCGGTTGGAATCGCTGGAGAAAAGGTGGCTCGACAGCATCCAGGCCATTTATGAAGAGCTGCAAAGCTACGTGGACACTTTCAAATATGACGAGGACTTTGTGAGGTCGGTCAAATATTTCTAGACAAAAAAACATAGAAAACGGCTAAATATCTAAATATATAGGTGGGTACCTTTTCCAGAGAAAACTTCGCGTTCGTCAAGATCTACTACAAGGACATGACGGAGCAGCAAATCATTACATCGCTAGCCTACTCTCCCTACAGTCTACTCTGTGAGTGGATTTTCAAATCAATATTCAGGATTTAAAGGTGAAAATCGTTAGAAAATTCTATAACAACTTTCAGGCGACATCGGAGGCACACTAGGACTGTTCCTCGGTGGGTTTCGCCACTTTTTTGTTGCCGATGTAAAAATGCTAAATGTATCTAATACAATCGGTTAATTCGATGAGCCATTTCAGTAGGCATTACCATTACCAACCGCACCACATCACGTGTGTTGACAAACTGGTACGTGATGGCACCGTTAGGCTTAGGCAGGCTCCTACTATGCACTGTACTCATTTATGAAGACTTTCTTGTAAAAGTGCAAGTAATTTCCAATTGAGTACTTGCTCAAAAAAAAATAACAAAACACGGAACATGGCAATTGGCAGCAAGCGTGTGCAACTCGAAAATACGCAACTCCTTCCAAAGATTGAAATTGAAATTGCTCCAATTTCAGGATGCTCGCTGACCACGCTCATCGAGCTGATCTGGCTGTGCTGCACCGTGCCCTGGCGTCAACGCAGACGCGATGCGGCGGGCCTCAACAACAACGGCCACCCACCCCAAAACATAAAATTGTAATGTTCTTTTCCAAAACAATATTGAAAAAAAAACAACCAAAATCTCGTTGTGCAGAAAAGGATCCGCGCAGTCGGAGCCAAAAACGCTCAGCCTCTTTGAGTCTTTGAGTTGTGACCTGTGTGACTTGTTGTTTGTACTGTTGCAATTGTTAATGGTGAACAAAACGGAAATGGGACATACCGTAAACTTTCCAACTATGGTAACCCTCCTTCCGCACCCATGCGGTACGTTTGGGAGTAGGGGGGGGGGGTGTACTGGGGACTACGAACGAAATAATTGTCTTAATCGCGATATTGGGTGCTTTTTGGTCACAAAGCAACCCGAAGGGCGTAAGACCACGTCATTTTATCAATTCGAGAGGTTGGAACAGCTGTAGAAAATTTCTGGGGGTGGTAGTATGGGGGGGAGCAAGTTTGCCGACTCGGCGAGGCTACCCCCCCCCCCCCAGCAACAGGTACGATTGTTCGCGGATAACCGCACCGGGTGGGAACCGTCACCACAATCGACATGCAAAAATGTCAGGGGAACATCGAAATGGCCAGCTCTATAAAAATGCCTACAATTCTAGCTCTCCGCCATCAAATGTTCGCCTCTTGCCAGCTAAAGGGTTTGCCTTGGCATTCCATAAGGATTCTTTGCGCGGTCAGTGGACTGTAATCGGCGGACACGCACGCGTGCCCAGTGTACGCTTGCACCGCCCTGCGAATGGCCAAATACGCAGACACCGCCAAATCCAGAGCGGGCTCTCCGATGCCCTGGAAAACACGAGCGTACAATCGTCGAAACATGCATGCTAACCTTCTAGGCAGGCAGCAGCGTAGGGCCTACTGGTAGAGAATCGACCTCCTGCACGCACGGCTGTGGCTGTGGGTTCGATTCTTGAACGAGCCACTAGCGAGGATTTCCCTGTCAATGTCAATTGATTTTTCGTGCTGTCGCTGTCTAGATTACAGGTGGCGCCCTTGCGAGTGTCTTTCGCTGATTCTGGGGCTCAAGGCGTCATGGAGATGGGCATGGTATGGGGCGCCCATTGACGGCCTCCTAGCGTTGCCCTTAATCCAACAACAACAAATAGAAAACATTCATTTGTTGCTGTTGACGCACTAGCCTAGAGGCTCGTAGCGACTACCTTGCTCGAGTAGACGATGCCGGGCGTGGCGGCATCTTCGAGGAGGCTGACGTTCAGCTGCTGGGGCACGCTGAGCAGCGTGGGAATTTGGCACTTCGCCAGCGAATTCGTCAACAGCCGCCCCGAGGCGTCGTAGGCCAGCTCTTCCATCGTGTACAGGCCAAGGCCCTGAGCAAGGATGTGCGTACGTGCGTGCGTGCTGTGCGTGCGTGCTGTGCGTGCGTGCTGTGCGTGTGTGCGTGCTGTGCGTGCATACCTGTAACTGTGGTGGGGTTGAGCAAAAGTCGCCCAAAAAGTACCCATATTGGGTAATTTACAGTGTATTTTGACTAAAGATAACCAATTTGGGTTTCTTACAGTGTCTTTTTGACAAAAAAAACAACCAAACCCGCCGCCCCTCCTCCAGATTTTCACCCCCCCCCCCAGGTCCAATTCCCGGTTACAGGTGTGTGCGTGTGTGTGTGTGCGTGCCAGTGCGCGCGTGCCAGTTACTGCGTGTGGCTGTCGTACGCATGTTCAAACCAAGCAGACCTGCACGAACGCTCCCTCAATCTGGCCAACGTCCACCGCCGGGTTCAGACTCTCCCCCACATCCATTACGATGTCGGTGCGCAGAATCTGCAAAATTTTTAGTTTCTTTTGGTAATTAAAAAAATCTAAACAAAGTGAGGCAGAAGCAAAACCTGATGACTTCCAGTGAGACAGTCGACTTCGACCTCGGTGCAAGCAACGCCACTGATGAAGTACTGCTCGCAATGGTCCTTAGGACTGAAATCATTTGAAATTAAAAAATAGAATAAATCGCTTTAAAAATTCTGTTTCATCTAGAGACGCACATTCCCACAGAACGAAAGGGCAAGCATTCAGGCATCTAAGCAGTTATCTAATCGAAACTGCCCTCATGACGTTTAATTTTATTAAGTTTCCCAACATATCGTAAACCTTCTATCCCTTGGAGGTGCGGGGAAGGGGAGCGAGTGACATATGAGTCCTGGACATACAGTATGCCCCACGAAGCACACATGAAACACAACACAACACTGAAAAAGGTGGTCTTTTGGGTTTGACGGTGACTTATTTGGGGGGGGGGGCTAAAAATTGATCTCCAGGAAGGTGATTGTGCGAGGGGGATAAATTTGAGGGGGGGGAGGGGTACGCCAGGGCTTACGGTATCTTAGACAATTCCAGCATCCTTACACGGAGGTGACGGTGGCGGAGAGGCCGACACCCTTCCTGAAGGCCGCCTGCACCCAATCGCGAAAGGCGCTCGTGGGATTCGCCCTTTTAAAGGGCGCCAATCTTTCCGAGAGAATGTCGCAGGCGTCCTAGAAATCAGAATGAACAATACTCTCTGCTGAGTAGAGAGACTGAGAACGTAGTTCATTCACACCGATACGCACGCACGACGCGCAGCGTATAGGGCCTAGTGGAAGAGAATCGGCCTCTTGCGCGCACACGGCAGTGGGTTCGATTCCTGATGGATCCACTAAAATACGGGTATTTCGGTGCTGTCGCTGCCCTAGATCACAGACGGCGTTCATCCGAATGCTTTTTGCTAATTGCGTGGCTCTAGAAGGGAGGAAGGCGTTATGGAGATGGGCACGCTATACGGGCCATTGATGGCCTCCTAACGTCGCCCTTAATCCAACAACAACAACAACAACAACAACAACAACAACGCACGCACGCACGCACTCACGCACTGTCCCTCAAGCTCCTAAATCCTAATCCTTTCTCATCATAAAACGCACTACGCAATCCACAATACAGTATACCTTCGTGGCGAGACCATGCGTATCTGATCCTTGTGATCCGGCCGTGATCGCGGGATTGGGCGCCTTCTCGGTCGACTGATCCAGAATCGTGATCACCTCTCGCGGCACGCCCAACGCGCGGCTCGCGATCTGAAGCGCCAGTACGAGCGAATTTGTCCAGAGCTTAGTCAAATCTACCAAAATCACAGCGCTCACCACACCTATTTCAAATTTCCCCTGACTTTGGCATACACGTTGGCAACACATCTGAAGCTGAGGGGCTGCCACCCCCCCCCCCCCCTCTAGTCAGCAGTCACTCCCTGCCCTGTCTCTAAAAAGTGTGCTAAAACCGCATGGTTTTGCGTCTTTCAGTGCCAGCGAGTACAGCACCAAAGACAAGCTGACCTGAATGCACTTGGTGTTTAGGCCTTGGCCCATTTCGGTGCCTCCAATCGTTAGGCCGACCGAACCGTCCGTGTACAGCGTCACCAAGGCGATGCCCTTGACAAATTGTACATATAAAAGTACTAATAATAAGCAAAATAAAAATGAATATAATAAACAATATTATTTCGTAAACGATTGCTGTTCCTTAAGATTAGGTGCGGAGGGTGCGTGCATGCATTGGAACATACACACAGGAACTTAAGCTTATGAATGTCTTTTGGGTGCGCATTTGTATTCGCACGCACGCACGCACGCACGCACGCACGCACGCACGCACGCACGCACGCACGCACGCACGCACGCACGCACGCACGCACGCACGCACGCACGCACGCACGCACGCACGCACGCACGCACGCACGCACGCACGCACGCACGCACGCACGCACGCACGCACGCACGCACGCACGCACGCACGCACGCACGCACGCACGCACGCACGCACGCACGCACCTGACCCATAGGCGTTCCGTGCGGCTGACTGAATCGCGTGCCCGTCATGGCGATGCCGCGTTTGCGATACGCGTGCTCTCTGAAAACGTTCGTACAATTGCGTGTATTTGCATGTATACAGTTACCGTAATTGCATACAGTAGCATCACTTGGTCGGCATGGGGGGGGGGTCAGGCCAAGGCCGAGAAGAGCGGGGGAGGTGAAATGGGTCCAAAATGGCATTATTTCGGCGTTTCACAGTAAAAAACGCACTGCGTAGACAGGCTGACACACTTCTCATTTTTGAGGTTAGGGAGGGGGGGAGGGAGGGCGGGGCATTACAGGTAGGGCGAGCGGGGACGCAAACCTTCCGATAAAAAATACGTTTCTATCAGCCAAAAATAAAACAAAAACAAAGCAATGGCGCACTCGTTGAAGCGTCGCGCTTCGAGTTTCCGTCTGTCAAAGTCGCTCATCGCTTTGCAGCGCTCGTAGCAGCGCCCATAATGTTCGTTTACGATGGGCGCACCGCTTAGCGTCCTCAAAGACGGGCCGCCCGCCGCCACGTTCCGTTCTCGCATCTTGAAAGAATTTGAATAGGACATAAATATTATAAAAAAATGACTCAAGACACTGTCTCTGGTTCGATTCCCGCCAGTGCAGATTTTTGCGGATGTTTGGGTACGATTTAAACATTTCACAGTATGAATTTTGCCGCGCCGGATCAGCTCTAGCAACTAGCACTGAAACAGCAAGCAAATATACGTTTAGGGTGTTTTTTTTAAATTATCACATTTCTTTCTTGAATAACTTTTGTTTCCTTTGCCGGATTGCAATCAAATTTGGAACACGTATACCCAAGACTTTAGGATTTTGTCTGAAAAAAGAATGGTCGAATTCGGTTGAGAATTCCGAGAGTTATGGCGCTCCAAATCAGATGTCTCTTTTTGAGAACAAAAACACCATTGCTGGGCTGGTGTTGGTGCTGTGTTGGGCTGATGTTTGAAAATCATGCTAGCAGTGCCTCCCCGCTTTGTCGCCTCATAAAAGAGACGTTGCCCAAGCATCACCACGTGGAGGCGCAGAGTAAGACTTGAACCCTGTTGAGGTGGCCCAGAAGAGGGCCATTGGGTGGGTAATGGAGTGGGGGGGGGGCGGATGGAGAGGGGAGGTTTCAGTCGAGCAGCACTAGAGAATTCTGTACGCCGACCATATTAGACGAGCCCACGCAAAGCAAAAGCAAAGTTTTGCGTTTGAAATTTTGCATACAGTACTGATCAGTTACGATACGACCAATTTCGTTCGTCAGATCTGCCAAAAAAGGGACATTTGATTCGGAGCGCCATAACTCCCGGAATCCTACACCGAATTCGACAATTCTTTTTTCAGACAAAATCCTAAAGTCTTGAGTATAAGTGTTCCAAATTTCAAAACAATCCGACAAAGGAAACAAAAGTTATTCAAAAAAGAAATGTGATAATTTAAAAAAAACACCCTTTACATACATACATAGGGCGCTTGAAACATGAACACGCTCAAAAATTTTGCAATATCCCGAATTTCGTAAATTTCTCCAATTACCTTATCGGGATCATGGCGGAGATGGGCGGCGACACGCTCCACAATGCACTCCCCGAAAAATACCGCCTGAAAGAATTTCCATTTGAATAATTCTAGGCACACTATATTACCGAACCGATTAAAAAGTACAATGTTAATCAACTAAAAATACAACTCCAATCAAGACATCAGGCCGCCCGCAGCGCAAGATTCAAATAAAGTATCGAGAACTTTTAATATTTGTTTGCGGACATTGCATTCGCACATTGCAAATGCAGAACGACAAAAGCATGTGCACATGTAGCTGTGCATGCATCCCCATCCACATTACATATACATGTCTATCTACACCTGTGGGTGTCCATAGCCCCTAAATGCCGTATTTGAGGGCAGATTCGTCTGGCAGCAGCGTCCAATGGTGTGCGCGCTCGGTATACGGTAGACGCTGTCCAGACGGGAGGCGATCCGACTGGCTACCTATAAACAAAATACAATTTCAAAAGCAAAAGGTCATATTCTTGCTTCTTTTGATTTTGGAATGTGGTGGACTAGGTGTCACTGCGGACGATGGCACAGAAACACTTTTTATGAGAACAATCCAGCGAAACAGAGCGATGGAAGTTACCCTCTCCGCAGAATTAACTAAGCTGCTTTGCTTCAACGTGTCTAAACTGACAAAGAAGTGTGTTGTGCGCCCCTTCCAGTTTTTTTTTTTTTTTTTTTTTTTGTGAACATTAACACCAAAATCGCTCTTTGGACCCTATTTGACAAAAAGTGCTTATTGACGCTATATTTGTGCAAAATTTTTCCAATCTGAACATCTACTCTACCCCTGCCCCCCACCCATACCTGTAACCGGGAATTGGACCGGGGGGGGGGGGGGAGGGTTCGAGCACTTTCTGGGCCG